>LS056502.1:0-12199 GCA_900241095.1 Acartia tonsa
TATTGGGTGGCTGAGGAAGCCGCGCGGCTGATTTTGAGGCTTCTCGTAAGCCGCGCGGCTGATGGTGGCTGAGGCTGAGGCTGCGGCTGCGGCTTCCGAACCCTGATTTATTTCATCTGAATAATTTGACATCCTTCTAAATATCAATCCCAAGATTCATCGATTCATTTTTTTCATTCGAATCCAATGCATCTGTTGTATATTTTTACTAGCGGGTACTGATCTAAAGGGAAGTCGATCCTCCCCCCTTATTCAACTTTAGTTATAAAAAGAAAAGTAAAAAAAAATATGGGGATGTCATTTTTTCTAAGGATTGATTTCTCTTGGAAGGGTATTGGTACCCTCCCCCAAAATAGTTATAAACCTTTCCGGGACCTATGAGAAGCTACCCTGTTAAGGGGAGCCCGATCGGTTCAGCGGTTAGCAAGATCCTTCGGTACAAACACACAGACACACAGACAAACATACATCCTGTTACTTTGTTAAAAGGATTATTTGATTTATCTCTAACATCTACTCGTCTCTCTATCCATCTATTAATTTATAAAATAACTTATTTGTGACATTGGAATTCCAGCCCCTTTACTTTGTAATTATGAATCTAACTAACTGAACTATTCAAACATTACTAAACAAATGCTGACTGGCTTATTTTAGGAATCTGCCCCTACCCCACCTTTTACATCATAGTGATTATTGTACAATAAAGATAAATAATATCCTCCCTTCCCTCCCATTTTCTATATGCTTATGTGGAATTCTACATTTGGTAGCTGGTCAGCTTTGGGTGGAAGAAGGATTGTAAATTAATTAAACAGACATTGTCTTTTCCCTCTCTTTTTCTTTTGAGCACTTTTTGTATTTTACTTTATACAGAACGTTGTTCACTAATAGAATAGTTATTTATTGCATCGTATTATAGCCAGCTTTCCACGGATATCAAAATGAATAATTGTAAAATTAGAAAATGTTTTGTTCACCCCGAGGGGGTATTAATTTTATGATTTTTATTTTAATAGAAAATTTTCTGTAACAGGATGTTTTACATGAAATTTTAGTCCGGCTGAGAACCGGTTCTAATCCAGTGGATACAAATCGGTTTCAAAGCCATACTGGAAAGTACTTTATCCTATAGAATAAAACGTTTCAAATATTTTAAGCAGCTTTCACGATAAAACTATTAAACACCCTAATTTTTCATAAAACACACCTAAAAAAGGAAAAACAAAGTATTACAAAGTAAAATTTTACATTTTTTGTGTTATAGTAATAGTTTAAGTATTTAAGAAATCATTAGTTTTTTATATTTGTAAGTATAGTCACTGTGTTTATGATGCCTGACAAAGTCATTTGTCTAGAGTCTACATTTACATCAGGGCTCCCCAGCCGAGACAAAGTATCAAATTAATGCTTTAATTTTTTATGAAAAGAGGGATTGTCATATTTAGGTCAGGTTTAGACTTTTTTTAAAATTGCAAACGGTTGATTTCCCTGAGGTTCCCAGGCGGCTAACTCGTGTTTGATGAGCACTGCTTTAAATTGCATAGCGCGGCAAAACACAAGATTTTTAATATGACAAAATAAGTTATGAAGTAGATGCTCATTGGCCAAGTGAATCTGCTTTACAAAATTAGAAGCTTATTTTGAAATGCATGGCTGCCCAAAAAATATTTTTCCTACAATTAAAATCCTACATTACCAAATAAAGTAAAGTTTTTAAGAGCTGAATATTTTCCACCATAGACGTCCAAGGGGGGGGGGGATAAAGGGGTGATTACCCCCCCCCCAAATGAAATTTTGGATTTTAAAGACGTATATCTTTAATATCAGCTAAGGAAGTAACATTTCCTATACAGTACAGAAAATTAATTTTCAAAAATGCTTTTCCCATTTATTTTTACTTATTCTTTAAAAATGATAGAAATAATAAAAGTATCGATAGTTTTTTATTGTAGCAGCAGTAAAGTTTTTGATGGAATATTCGAAAATAGTTTAAAATGTGTCAATCTTGCTATATTCCCTGTCTTCAGGCATATAAGGATAGGTAGTTGGACAGTCAGGAATTCAATCATTTTATTTTTTTGTGGGTGAGGGAGCTAGGAAATTGAAAATCTCAATAGGGAGGGTAATTCAAGTTAGGAAAGGGGTAAAGCTCATCAAAATTCATAATAGCCCCCCCCCAAAAAAAAAAAACACAAGGATGACAACAACCATATAGGCGAAGCTCTGAAACGGCGGAACAAACGAACATTAACATTTGTAGAGTGTCAGAACTAAATAATCAGAATATAAATGTATGAAATCCAAACAAAATTTTAAGTAAACTTTTTAAAAACTGCTTAAACAAAGGATAATGTTTAAGGGCATACTTACATTTTTAGGACCTGATGCTTTTCTTATAACATTGTACTTTTTATTCCAAAAATCAGATAAATCGGATAATAATAACACATCAAAATTTGATTTTTAAAAAGTTGAAAATCAACAAGTCTAAAATAGACATACGGACATTCTGGTAACAATTATAGAGTTGCTATGCTTTCTAACACATTCCTAACTACTTCAGAAATCACCTTGCAAAGTTTTAAATCGATAGGACAATTCTAACCTGGCTAGATTAACGATAAAGCTATCCGATCCGGAATTATAAAAATTATAAAAAATTCCATGGGTATGTTTGTATATCATTATCAATATACATAGATGAATCTATGCGGTATTTAAAGTAATACCTATAAATTTTGCAATATTATATTTTAGATTTCAACTTATGTTCCTAGACCTAAATGTCTGATGATTGTCTTTGAAAAGTTAACTTCATTCTTAAAAAGAAGGGTTAGAAATTAATTCCCTTCTATTCTTATATACAGCTGTCAAATAGAGCCCCAACAAAACACCATTTCCTCCCTAACAATGGATTTAGAATACACGAGGATATTATGACAGGAGGTAAATTGTCGTCAATTTCGATTGCTATTTTCCTTTCATTTATTAGTCATCTTTATCATTCAGTAGGAGGGAAGGCGATGCGGAAATGGGGAGGGGGAAGATCCAAGAATTATAAAATCCATTTTCCCAACCCATATTAAAGAGGCAGTATGTTTAACTTTTTAAGTATTTGAACTGGAAGATCTTGGAAACTGCTAAATAGATTTTTTTAACTCTAAAGTGAAGCTCCTCATAAGTCCTGTGGGGGTTTCTTCTATCTATTTTGTTGAAGGATATTTCCTCCATCTTAAGAGGCCTCTAGGGGCGTAGCCGCCAGTATTCTTAAAATTTTCTAAATAAATGTACTAATCACTTATGATGTCATTTTTATACATAGAATAAAATTAAGTAGAATTTATGTACTTCAGAAAAATTGTTTTTCGCAAACTTAAGATTTAGGGGAAATAAATTCATCTTCGCTGCGCTATTTGAAATAAGTTGAAGGATTTTTTCTATAATCTTCTTCCTAACTACTTAAAGGGTGAGCAAAAAAAAATGCGTAGATTTTTAAAATTTTAATTGCGCGGCTTGTGTTAATGGTAGAAAAAAGGCACGCATGCCGTTAGAACCGCTGAGAAGTCTATTTTCAGGAAATATAAAAACGATTCCTATGCTACGCATAGTTTAGGAGCTACGTGTTAAAATGTCCAAACTGATGTAAAACTTGACTTGCGAGTAAATTTTAAAATATAACTAAAAATTAGAGAAGATATTTTGCAAAAAGAGATACCTACATTTTTTAATTTCAAATTGCGCGGCTTGTGTTAATAGTAGAAAAATGTTACGCATACCGTTAAAACCGCTATGAGCTGTATTTTTTGGAAATATAAGAACGGTTCCTGTGCTACAAATAATCTAGGAGCTAGGTGGTAAAATGTTCCAAAATTTACTCGCAAGTCAAGTTTTAAGTCAGTTGGGACATTTTAACACGTAGCTCCTAAACTATGCGTAGCACAGGAATCGTTTTTATATTTCCTAAAAATAGACTTATTAGCGGTTCTAACGGTATGCATAACATTTTTTTACTATTACCAAAAGCTGCGCAATTTTAGTTTTTAAAATCTACGCATTTTTTTTTGCTCACCCTTTACCTAGGTAGTTTATAAAATGTTCATAAAAGGGTTTTTACAACAAATGGGAATAACTTTAATCACCTGAACGTTTTCTGGTATAATAGGTTGTCCTGGAGGTGCAATTCCAGCATTCTGGGCCCCAAGTAATCTGTCTAGAATAGCCTAAATCAAAAGGAAACTATTTTCCAGTATGGCTTTGAGACCGATTAATATCTGCTGGAATAGGACCGGTTCTTAGCCATACTGAAAAATCATATATCATAACGTATTACATAGAGTTTTCTAAGAATATAGAAATGTGTACATTTGATTTTAGCAAGAATTTGAAACTGGTTAATACCTTGGCTGCTGAATGTTTTGCTTTCTTCTTAGATTGTCCACATCCTTGTTGAAAAAGGATAAATATAATAAAATTCAGAAAAAAAAGATAAAATGTATTAAAAGCTTTCCTATAATTAAGGCCGTCCGTCCTTATGGTTAGCTCTTTTCATTAAAGCAGAAATGTTAGTCCTATCGATTTAAAACTTTGCATACTGATTCATAATACATCAAGGTATATTGCTTTAAGCGGAGCATCACTATAATCAAGTCCTAAGAATGTAAGTATGTCCTTAAACAGGATCCTTTATTTGAGCAATTTTGCAACAAATTTACTTTAATTTTGTTTAGAATTGTTCGTTTATATTCTGCTTATTCAGTTCTGACACTCTACAAGTATTAATGTTCGTTTGTCCTACTATATCAAAACTTCAGTTTTTTTTTAATGTTGTCATCCTTGTAATATAAGAAATTAGGTTATAATGAAAAATACCTGTTGCCACAAATTCTCCTACAGTTACTCTGATAAGAAAAAAGTCAAATAATCATAATACCTAGGTAACTAGGTAATCCTTTTTCTTTGAAAGAGTTTTATTGTTCAATATATTATGGTAATGAGTTTATTTAGAAAACAATGAAAAGAAAAATAAGTTTGGGTATAGTCCCTTTCGTGGCAACGTCTCTTAAAGGGGAGTTTTGTCTTATTTTCACAGTAGTTTCTTCCCCTATTTCTAGCCCCTGCGGGTTGCTTTAAACCTGCGGGACAGTCACCTAACCCATCTTGACCTAACCTAACCTAAAATAACCTATGAAAATTAATATGAAAAAACGACGAAACGCCCCTTAAGAGGCGTTGCCACGAAAGGGACTATACCCATGAGTTGCAACTTTGTAGTTTTAAAAATAAAAGGGGGGAGGCGGATGTGCCACTTTTAGAAACCAAAAGAAAAACGCATATGATCTCAGCCCATAAGAGAGTTACAGCAATAAAATTCGGCACAGCAGTTGCTTTTGTGGAGAACAATATGGAACTGAAGAAACGTCGGCGGAACCGCCGCTACCGCCGAAAACCGCCGTTTCTCGCCTATTTTTTGCCTTTTCTCGCCATAATAGACAATTTTCAATCATCTGAGAAAAACTTTTTCTTGTATTTTCCCTTGACACTTGTAAGATTTTACAATTGCAATGTTTTTTAATATTGACATGTTTGAAATATTACAAGTGTCACGTGAAAATATAAGGGAAAGTTTTATGAGAGAAAAAGTTTTTTTTCAGATGATTGTTGGCGAAAAAAATGCATAAAAAAATTTCGGCGGGTAACGACGGTTTTCGGCGGTGCCCCCGCCGTTTCTTCACAGTTCCATATTGTTCTTCACAAAAGCAACTGCTGTGCCCAATTTTAAAGCTGTAACTCGTTTATGGGCTGAGATCATGCACGTTTTACTTTTGGTTTCAAAAAGTGGCACATCCGCCTCCCCCCTTTACAATTTAGGTAGGTATTATAATTGACTTTCCTGTATTTGAAGGTAGGTTCATGGACTGCCCCTTCTATCTGGACCAGATCATACTTGGGCGTCATTCCACGTCTAATTATAGCAATGTTAATTTGATGGATTAGCCATAGTTTCTTAGGGTTTGGACTTGTCATTGAGTAGTCCAAGACACGACTTTTGTATAGTTACTAGGGCTATTAAGCTCCACGTTCAAGCACATTATGACTTTACCCGCTGTCTCATGAGAGCTACTTAATATTACTTCACTCGACGCATATGGCAGGTGTCCCAAATTAGTAACCGTAATGAATGACGCTCTCCTCAAAGGAGCTTGGGACATGCGTAGTACTGATATTATGTACGTGTCTATTGAGTATCCAAGCTTACTAAATAATCAAGCAATTTCAATAACATATGTTGATATAATAGCTTAATGGCATTAAATACTCTAATTGCATTTTCCAATAAAGAGAATGTGAAGAAAAAATGAAACCTACCTGACATACAATTCTTGCAAGAGGGAGACAGGTGTTTTGGCATTGCAAACTGCTTTAGCTAAAATATAAAAAAGTTAATATATATAATATTATCAAATTTTCTAATATAAAGAAGCCTAGTTATTTGTTATTATACATAGAGAATCACAGTGCCTATTTTTTATTTTGTAAAATAAAATATAGGTAGGTATATAAAATGCAAAAATGAGCTTAGTGTTTGTAATATATCTATTTTTAAAATAAAGGCATAAGTTTCGATACAAGATAAACTAAGTTTCCAAAAAATAAGATAGATAGATACCTTGTGCCTGCTCTTCTTCTGTCATTAGAACACTGGAACAAGGGCTTATACTCTCGTCCAATTTCATTTTTAATAATTTTTGGGGGGGTTATTCTGTAACAAGTCATTAGTTCAAATAATCAAAATATCTAAATACATTTACAAATAAGAATACATTAAAAAAAAATTCTCGTATTCGTCGTATTATATCCAGTTTTCTACGAATATAAAAACTGGTTTTAATATTATATTGCACATTTATATCCGCGGAGAGCTGTTTATAACACGATGCGAGAAATAACTAGGTATTATAAAAACTTTCAATTGTCAAGCACCATAAGTCAAATTACCTAGGTATGTATTTGAAAAATCTAACAGTCTATTCAAAGTTTAAATTTTTTTAAAAATTAGCACTTACTCATAGCAAAAAAGTTGATCTTTAGTGTTGCTATAAGGATCTATGAGAAAGAATTTTAGCATTACAGAAAAACAAATCTCATTCTAAGTCAAGCATAAAAGTGAGATACTCGAACTATGGACAAGGTATTCTTCCTTTATTAGGCCTGTAACGCGTATTTAGTTATAATGCAGTTCGAATCCTACCCCTCTTCAACAAATAACAGAAGAAACCATCAAAAAAAAATGGTGGAACTGACTGACCTGCGCTCTAGCAATTTCAAGTGCTTCCTCGCTCTCCCACCCGTACTGGTGTGTACGACTGTGGGGGTTACCGTACATGGAGGTCAAATAGGGCATCATCGCATCCAATACTCTGGAACAAATGTAGCGTTGCTTTACTAAAATTTTCGGATAAGGGAGAGAAAACGAAGTAGTGGGATGCATCGTATTTTCACAGTAGCTTTTCTCCTATTTCTAGCCCCTACGGGGCTATAATCATTAACATTTACTTTACCTAACTTAAAATAACCTACCAAAAGCTACTATTAAAAAAAAAGATGAAACCCGCTACTTCGTTTTTTCCATTGCCCAAATTTTCTTATTCTTTTGAAATGTAACACCTTGAACATTAAACATTAACTTTTTGTTCCTTTACCTACTTCTTTTATCAACCAAAAAAAACATTTTTTTCCAAAATGCTGAAACTCTTCTATATTTTATATTAAGATAAATCTGTATAGCCTTGGTAGGGGGTAGATTAAGATTAAACAAACACACCTTGGATCCATTGGAGTTGTTGCTTGGGCATCAAGATATAATGGCTTCAAGTCACTCTAAAACAATAAAAAAAAAATTGTAAAATAAATAGTTTCATGAAGTGCATTTAACGAGTTTGATTGCAAGCATAAGTTTCTATAATAACATCTAATATATATATATAAGTTTGAATTACAATGAATAACAAACAATTAGGCATCACTAAATTAGTCGTCATATGCTGTTTTTATGAAAACAAGACTGCCACATAAGTTGGATATAACATAAAATGTGATTTTTAGGGCTTGTTAGTTTATAACTACGTGGTAGAAAATTGAAATTCTTCCAAATGTATGCCATATACCTAGAGTATTTTAAACCATTCAACAGAAAAAAATATGCAGTTTACTAAATGCATTTCTTGCAAATACCCCTTTTTTTTATTAGTTTTGTAGATAACAATTTGTAAATTTGTAAACAATGTCGGTAGAAGAATAATAGAATTTCAAGTAACCATCATGTCAAAGTTGAACGTTGTCTGTCTTAACGTTTGGCGCATCTTCAAAGATCTTGCTAACCACTGGACCGATTAGGATCTGATATTCGTGGAGTGAAAAGACATAGCTAATTACCACGTACTGACCTCTCATTATTCAAATGTACGCATATGTTTACTTATTGGGGTGAGACTTTAAGACTAAAATTATTATTTCTTTCAACCCTTGAAATGGCTGCAATTTTAATCACTCATCATTGTTTAAAGTTAGTTAGACCCAGGGAGGGAGGGGACAATGGGCTGTTTATTACACTAGTCACCAAAGTTTAAAATACCGTTTTTTTATTCGTTGACCCTACGTCTTTAGGGACTTTGATTTAATTTTGATTCTTTGTTTCATTAAGTAAGTTATAATCTCCAAACGTTTAAACCACAAATTGTATTATATAGAAGGAAAATTTTTGCGTATAATCATTGGAGATATACATCAATTTATCGGCCATTGTCGTATCCCTTTTAAACCCGAGTTTGACCTGACAATATTGCTGGATATTTACTTTATAAATTAAGAATTTGTTTGTTTAAGAAGGCGTTAATCTAAATTAATTAAATAAACCCTTGATTGTCTATATAATTATTGTTTTATAAATACATACCTTTGATTTGGTTAGGGGAGCAGCCCCAAGAACCCTGCAGACATGAATCCCGGCCCTTTGGGGCTGTCCATGACTTTTCAAGGCACATGACCTCAAAATTGACCTTGCGCTGTGTAACATTTTTATTTTCAAATTGATTCTGAAAAAGAGTGGATCTATTTCTTTCTTAATCTCTTTCAACAAGCTCCCAAAGTTTGTTACTAAACGTTTAAAACAGCATTTTTTGGCCACCATATCGTTTTTGCTATTATTTTTTAACTTATACAAGTTACAAAATCGCAATAGGTGGAATATTATTACATCGCAATGTTTACTAAAATACCGCGGTATTCGCGCAATCAGAGCAAGAAAAATCCGGGGAAAATATTAATAAAAAATATTCAAAAATAAAAATAAAATTTCGAAGATTTTTAAATAGAAAAGAAAACACAAAAAATTTTTGGAGATTTAAAAATTAATTTTCCTTGATTTTTTGTCCATGTTTAGTTGATAAATATTGGCAAATTTTAAGGTAGATGTCTCTAGTGTACTTATATTCTTGTAGCAGACAATTATTTTTTGTTTACTTTCTATGGCGTAATCATAGCAGACAGATAATTGTTATTATTTTGATTGAAGTTTTTTTTTGTTAGTTTTTTAAAAGGTTTTTTTTAACGCAACCATTTCGTAATCATAAGCAAATGGCACTTAGAATAAGAATTTATTTATGAAACTTGGCGTGAGTAATCCTTTGTAGGTTTATTTTCCCTAAATGGATTTTAAAAGTTGTGTTTTGTTTAAACTTAAACAATTTCTTTATTTTCGCCATTAAAATATTTTTAAAAATTATAACAATTAAAGTAAACCCGTTTTGTTTATGATGACACCTTTTGGTATCATGTGAACTTTTTCACACAATATACAACCAGTAATACTAATTTTGAACAAGGAAGACAACATCCATAACAGCGGAGGTCAACAAATATAATATTTTGATAAGAAAAATAAGGAAATATTGTGATAGTAGTCTGAAGTATAATTGTCTGAAATTTATGATAATTAATTTAAAATTTTGATAAATTAAGGTATTATCCTCTCAGATTTTTTTTTTCAATTTTAAAAATTTTTATATGTAGAATCGTCATATTTTGATAGATATGTCTTTGTCTAATTTAACACCCATAGGTAACTTTCCAATTTAAACTTTCTGAATGGACATGCGAACACATCAAATACAGAAAAGCTTTCACTTAAATATTTTTTGTGTTTGCTACCTAAAGAAAATAATGATACAATAATTCATTTTAATATTTGAATTTCAGATTTATTAAAATGGCATTGCCGTTGAAATCCTGCAGTGCCCTTAAAAAAGGTGAAAATATATTATAAATTAATAGCGCAGTTACTGTACTGTTTTTTATCAATAATTGAAGTGTTAGAATTTTACCCCCAAAGCCCCAAAAACTAAAATTCTTTATTTTTTTATTACATTTAAGAAGAAAATTTTTAAATTCTTTTATTTTTTTCTTACCTCTCGGGGCAAAGCCGCTAGTTTGAACTGCACTAAGCCAATAAGTAGGGTTGGGCCGGATACTTTTTTGGTCGGATACCGGGTATCCGGTATCCGGATAGTTTCAATATCCGGTATCCGGCCGGATATCTGGCCAACGCTCGATATCCGGCAAATTACCGGATATCCGGTCGGATAACCGGATATGCGACAGTAAAAATCAGCCGGATATCCGGTATCCGGATAGTTTCAATATCCGGTAACCGGCCGGATAACGAAAATGGCCAGATATACGGCCGGATATCCGGCCAAACCGGATATCCGGCCCAACCCTAATATTTATTACATATGAAATAAGGTTTTTCGTATAACCGCATTGTTTTAAACAAGAAAAAGTAAGAAATGTTCAAATACATAATCTTTAAAGAATAAGTATATTATTATTTATTCTTAAATTTTCTTTAAGTGAGGGAAGGTGCCAAACCCCCTTCCATGGAAACAGCTTTAAACCATAGTATGAAACGTTGAATTTAAATATATATTCTCTAAAAAGCAAAGTAGTTGGCGATATCTTAATCTTCATCCGGATGGACGAACGGCCAGCCAGAAATCGTCCCTCCTTGACGCAACCTTTAATCTACCAAAACTAATTTTAAAGATTAAAGTTGTTAAATTTAAATTCTAGATTTAAAATTTTTTTCCTTCTACACTACAGTATGAAAAAATATTATTTACCAAATATAAACATGAAAAAATAATTTAATTTAAGAGGGGATTATACAATTTTAATAATGATGTCATAAATTTTTTTTTAATACTGTAGTATCATAGATTATAGAAGTTTCTGAATTGCATAAAGACCGACAGACAATACAAATTATAGAGTAGATAGATACTGAACACAGTAAAAATGTCGGACTGATTATGACGTAACAAAAAAAATAGTCAATGAGAGGGCATTATTGAGTCATTGACCAATGGTAAAATTTTTAGTGGCCTCTCATTAGCTAATTTTTTTTGTTACGTCATAATCAGTCCGACACTTTTACTGTGTTCATAGATACTCATTGATTAGAGGAATATTGACAAAAAATTAGCTGTCTATGTCTATATAATAGATCTATAGTATAGATGTATATACAGATAACTACCTCCCTTTATTTTTCAATGACCTTTTTCATCTGCTACCAAAATGTTTTCTGCTACTTGGCTGTGTTGATATAACCGACACCATTGGTTGATTTCCAATTAAGAGTCGACACAAGGACACTGCGATGGGGAGATAGAGTTATTTAACCCCTTCTCTCCTATATTGTTTTACTCCAATGTCTATTTAAAATAGCAACTAAATAAATGTTATACCTCCTTTAGAAATCCATTGTCGCTCAGAGCATTACCGTTAGGCCGACGGACAAAGTTAGTTGTACAAAAGATAATCATTAGTTTTTGTAAAACAAGGATGACAACATCCATAAAAGCGAAGCACTGAAGCGGTAGGACAAACAGACACTAACACTTGTATATTGTCAGAACTGAATAATCATAAAATAAATGTATAAGAGTCAAAGCAAAATTGTAAGTAAATTTGATGAAAAACTGCTTGATTCAGGATAATGTTTATGGACATACTTACATTTTTAGGACTTGATTATAGAGTTGCTTCGCTTATTACATTACACTTTGTTGTCCCAGGAATCAATATACCAAAAATCAGATCAATCGGATGATTAGATCACATAAAAATTTGTTGTTAA
>LS056504.1:0-12198 GCA_900241095.1 Acartia tonsa
ATTCAGTGTCCTCACTATAAAAGGCCCAGAATGTAAAATTTTCTCTCTTACTTTTTACATTTTACCGACAATAAAAACATAAAATGTGAAAAATTTGGTTCCCAGTATTTAAAAGTTCATTCTTTACTAGATTATTTTCACTACAATATTAGAAATCTATGTGTGATTTACTTTTATTTAAGCTTTTAAAGACACTTTCAATAAATAAGTCTATATTGTGTGTTGTGTTTTCGGGCCTGTTGATTTGTGTTTTAAGGTTATCGGATTGTGCGGGCGAACGGAAATCTCTGGTTTTGAAGTAGCAGTGCTTTTAATAAAAGTACAAACAGTGTTTGTATAAAAACAGATTTGATATAGACATAAAATATTGAAAAATGCATCCTATTATTATAAATTTCAGTGGTGAGGAGCCGTCAGTTTTTTTGAGAGGTGAGGGAGGCACTTTGAATCCATAAAAAAATTATACTCTGGCTCCAGTGAAAATAAGACGTTCACTCCAGGTTTACGTCGAAATAAGAAATGTGAAGCCTCCGTTACTTTTGAAGAGCTGCGGTCAGCTTGAACGAAAAAAAGCGGCTAAAGCTACAGCTTCGGATCAACATCGCAGCTGTATATGAGGTGGGAGTCTCTGTATTACTTAGTCTCGCTGTACACGAGGTTAATCGATTCCAGGGGGAGGGACAGATGTTTCCAGATTTCAATCGATTTAGATAATTGATCATTCGAGTAAATTTACTTATTGTTATCTTATTGACCTCATATTTCCCTTTTTTGAGGTTTTATATAATATCGTGGTTCAAAGCTTTGAGTGCACGGTATATCATTCGTTGTCTAAAAACTCTAATAAGTCTTCATTGGAAGGTACAAACTATCAGTATCCAAGCTTTAACACCAATAATTCAAATCTAAGGAGAGCTTATTGAGTTTTTTTTTTTATTTCGAGGGTGTCATAAATTATCGTCTATTGACTTGTCCTTTAAGATCCCTGTGTTCTCCGGAAGCACATCTGAAAGTTAATACTTGCACAAATAAAACTTAATTAATATCACTGGATATCTATACATGTCCTTGATAGAGTGTGAAGATGCCATTAAAAGTTTTCATTGCAAATAGCTTTTCTATAAATGCCTGTATTCATTTTCTCTAACTATGCAAAACTTTTCAGCAATTGTTTTCTACTTCCAACGAAAAAATTAAGTATTTATAAAGTTCAAATTGATTTAAACGTATGAATATCTTCGTTTCTCCCTGAATTGGTAAACTGATAAAATATAAATTATAACAGTTTTCTAATCTTTTTTTTATTATTAAATAGGCTTTTTGATTATTATCAATTATTCTAAATCATGCTACACTACCTATGAATTAAATTGCTCTTGTTTTTTTATGCTAATGTTATAAATATGATTTATTAGAATTACACCTCAATTATAATATTATTCATACATTTGTATTTTCTCTTAAATACATAATAAGTTTTCTAAATAGCTTTATTAAAAACTAAAAACATTAATCGAAAAAAAATTAAAACATAATATGCATATTTACATTAAAAAAGCTATATTTATCTATCTATCAAACTATACTTGCAGTTTGATAATAGATAAGTATTTCAACATAAGCATACAAAAAATATAATATTATTACACATATTCACATAATTTTAATTGATAGTTTGCTACTTCCATAACCTGGGTTAGCCGTTGCAAAAATGCATTCGTTTTAAAAGTTTCGTTTTTTGTCTATTTTTGTAAATATTTTTTAAAATTCAACAATTTTGAGTGATTTACAATTATTGCCTATGCTTAATTTTGTAAATAATTTATCAAAAAAGTTGAATTTTTGTAGTGAAAGTAAAAATGACTCTTCCTAGATTGATCACATATCATATTTCATAATCAACAAAATATATTTATTATTTAACAGTTGGGAAGTTGAATATATATTTCATTCTTTGTTTTATAGTCCGTGAATATATCCATGAAAATTATAAGATTACTTTGAGGACCGTATATGACTAATTTTTGGTTTGAACAAAAGAATCTGGTTCAGTGGTTAAAATATGAAGTTTTCTGTAAAACATTGTGTTATATTCAAAATTGAAATTTTATAAGATTATTACTTTTTACCTACTCTTTGCTAAAAACAGAATTAGATTTGTAATGAACAATAACAAATTGTCATAATTTGAATTTTTTTTTAAATTAAAAATTAAACTAAAAAATCATATACAAAATTATTTAATTAGATTCTAGTAATGACAATGAACAATTGAGTAACATATTAGTATGGACCTGTTAACAAACATCTTATTCAACAGTTTAACGAATAAAACATAAATCTCAGATTATCTTTTAATAGAAAAAAATGAATTTCAACCTCCCAACGCGTTGATATTGATAAAAAATGAGGAAGAATTCCATTAGATAAAGCTGATGACATTTTTATTCAAATTATGAAATTCAATGCACGTCTACATAAATTTGCATATTATTGTGTGTATTTCAAGTCTAAGGGTTAAAATTCGCACTTACTGTGTAATATTTACTCGTAATAAAATAAAATTTTAAATGAGAAGAAAATTGATAATGCCAGTGACCAAAGGTTGCAGCACTTTTTAGCCATACGAAATGTAAAAAGAATATTTTAGTCCCTTTTTTAACACAAATTATTATTTTAGTTTTTAGTTCTTTGCTTATGATTAAATTCTTTCCTGTTTCTTTATATTTAAGCGTCCTATTTGACTATAATCAGCCTGAAGGCATGTTCCAAATTCCTTGATGACCAACCAACTGAACTTTTAAAGAACAGTATAAACTTATAAAAAATACCTTTAAATATTTTATAACTCTTCCTTTGAGAGAGTGTCATAAATTGATTCCGTGTTTTAAGTCTTTCAAATTGACACTTTAATATTAGTTGTATTGACTCAAAAGTTAGAATTAAATTCAAATTGAATTGGAATTATACTCTTTAGTATTTTATGTTGTATAAATAGATTTTTAAAGAAAGAAATACTTATATAAATTTTTTATTCGAAATGTGTTTTATTAAATTTCAATAAGTATCGCAGCTAATTTACCACAAGTAATACTGTTCTTACTGTGCTACTTTGGACAATATTATCCTTGTTTTTGTCTTTTTAGTATATCTTAATGTACTTTTAATTTCTTTTTATGAAAAATACAGAAAGATTTTTTTAAATCTGAAATTGTATACCTGCTTAAAAGGAGGGTTAAAAACATAGGGGCTTGTCTATAAAATTGTATTTACAAAATATCTTTAATGGTTTCTTTAGTTCAGCCTTTCAAAAATATCCGGAAAACGGCGGGCTTTGCCCTTTTTTGTCTTTTATCTATTAATTTTATAGAACCATCAAAAATTCATGAATAAGAAGAGCGCCAAAAAAGGATGATTTATTTCTTGCTCTGTAAAAAGAAATAGATGTCAAATATAGGGTTTTATACTGACAGCTTCCATTATGAAAAATTTGTAAAAAGTTGATAATAGAATATTAATCAATATTTTTGTATACATACAAAAAGAATTAGATTGTTTTAGTTCTCAGTTTTGTCATAAATGTTTCTCTTAATTCGTTTCGACGCAATTGTCTGCATTTCGTTAGAAAGAAAGTAATTGTCACGCCTTATGCTTGACACATAACCTTTAAGAGAAAATCTTCAAAGTATTCATAAAAATTGCGACTTTTTGACCCTTTTTCAATTTGACCAACCATTATAAAGAGCGGGTGAGGGGGGGGGAGGGGCAATTGTTCAACCATTATAATTGTCTCGCAAATTCTTAAAGAGATAGTCATTGATGTAGATTTATTTGTAACCCTTAATTTTTATTTTATCTTTTGATGACTATTACTGCATGAGGTTTAAATTTTATAATCTTTCCTTAGAGGTATTGAGAAGATAAGACAATGGGCAAAATAAAGTTAAACAAAATAACCTCATTGATAGATTAAAATTGTTGGTAGAAAAGAGTTAACAATATAGTAACCAAAGCTTTATGAGCCAACGAATACGATATCATATTCATAACCAGAATAATATGCAGTCTAATATCCCCGCCTACCCTGACTTTTCTGGTATTTTTATAAAACAAAATTGAGGAGAGTACTTTGAAGTTTGACTTTTTATCTCTGTATTTCTCTCCTCTTAAACATCTTTTCTTCTTCATAGGTGAAAAGACTTTTAGCAAGGAATGCTAATTACTTCTTTGTAATTTTAACAAGGATAATTAGGATTTAAAAAGAGCAGCTATAAAAGAAAAAAGGTGTAAAAAATCAGTAAATCAGTCCTTATGTAACTAAGGATATCATTAACTTCTAAAGTGCATAATCCCAGGTAACTTAAAAGGAATATTTTTCTTTTGTTTGGGGGGTGGGTGCTTCCACCCTTACAAGAGAAATCGTTTACTAAAAATTGTTTGTTTACTTTTTCTTTTTAAAAACTAATAAATGGAGGGTCTACATATCTCTCCACTTCCCTTAAGAAACCGCTAGTGAAGAATAAATTCAAAACCCAACTACTAACCAAATATAACTCATCATTCCGACAGACCGACGGAGTCAACCTATTTATAGAGTATCTGCGATGCTAAAAACTTTTCCTTGTAAATTTCTTGCCACTAAAAAGGGCTAGGCAAGGCAGATAAAGGTTTTAATTTTCAGCAAAATATATAAAACGTGGACATTTTTGAATTTTTAAAACTAAAATCTTGTACTTGTGATGTTTTTTATTATATTTATGCTTACAGTCTGTATATATACCATCATCATTACCTCTCTCTCTCTCTCACTTTTTTCACTTCTTTGGTGCTTTTCCCCACGACTTTACCCCACGATACCTCTTATTTTTTTTTAAATAAGAGGCTTATGGTTTTTTATGCCTAACCCCTACGGAGAGCCCAACCCTGTACCCAATTTAACCTAACCTAACCTAAAGTAAAAAAATATACACACAAAAAACTTCCATCTTCAATTTATTTCAAAATATGTAAAAGGAGGGGGTGAGTTCTGTGCTCGACTAACAACTTTGAAGGAAATCGCAGATTGTCTTCTACTATTTAAATTTTTAAATAGGTGAAGTATTATTAAGCTTTGCTTGCAAGTTTATTTATCATAAATTTTTGCATCTCTCAAATTGAATGCTAAATATTTTATAAATGTCATATTAAATAAAAACTCTTTTGTTCGAAGTTTCATCATTAAAACTTCTTTGTTATGAAAACATTCCACCCATAACAAAGTACTAATTCATATTTATGAATGAATTATAGAAATGCGACGCATTTGATAGATAAATAAATAACTGTTGCTAAAATGTTTTTTGCAACGTTATAACTGTCAAAACTAAAGGAGGGATGATTGGATTTTTGATTTATATTCATTGATTGAATTCTAGATAAACTATTCTACATTCTAATCAGTAAGCAGCTTTAAACATGGACTTATATTTCATTATTTTAATTTATATGTAACAAAAATATATCTGCTATTTAACTCTATATTTTTTTCAACAGAAAAAGATTTCAATTATATTAAATAAGGTTCTGATGACCAAAAAGACATCGATAACCGTTGAACCGATTGAGTTCTGCTGTTTAGGTAAGCTTCATATGAGTCCAAGAATGGTTTAGACTATTTTATTTAAATTTTAATCTTGCTATGATTTGAAGTTATTTAACTGCTTCCTCCCTCCCCTTGATGCTAAGGCCGTAGCTGATAATTTCAATAATATTTATCTTACCACTGTTTAGTGGGTGGGTATACCTAAAGCACCAATTATAAACTTTAATTAAATTGAATTAAAATCTCTGTACAATCTATGTCCCTGTTCCCTCTTTCAGTGAGTCAGTCAACACTGCAAATAAATTGGCGCATCTATCTATATTTATCAGGAACACTAGGATAAGACAATGGAAGATAATATAATAATTTCTCTAATTTTTGTTTTTTGATCCATTTGGTAGCTAGTTAATTGGACTGTAAATTATACTGGCTTTAAAACTTTGGGTAAATTGTTGAATTCTGAGTGGTTCGTTTGAACTCGCAGTCTTTTAACTTTTCAACCAATTGTATTAATTAACATAAAGGGTAATTTTTATTATGATAGGTGAAATGAGCATCAATTTATCGTCAATTGACTCATTCCTTAAGATTCTGGATGAAAATTACTGTTGCTTATTTTTCCCATGATCATTTATTACAGTCGCTAATATTTTGATTTCAATACTGTCAAAATAAGAACTCATGACTTAAATGTCAACATTCCTTTCCTATGAATTGGATATCTAAAGTTCACTTAAGATTATTTCATTGCCTTTCCTTAAACATCATAAGTTTTATTTGTTGGGAAGTTTTACATTGGTCCAGAGATGGTTTTATGCTATTTTATATTTTGATTAGGTTAAAAGATTGTCTTATGCTTTTTTGCCCTTTTTTTCATTCATGTGAAAACAGTATGTCATGTACTTTAAAATTGTCTCCTAAAGGGAAAATATTGCAACTTTAGTTTATAGCACAACTACACTTAACCTAGCTATGTATGTTCGTCCGCATGACCAGCACTAAAAACACATACTTGAAATACTTGGCTGTTTCCATAAAGTGCCCTGTCGATCATAGATTCCCCCCTTATTTACAACAAATTAAAAATAAGGGGCAAGTATTTTTTGTGTTTGTGTTTTACTTTAGGTCAGGTAAGGTTATATTCATTACACGATAGCCAGGCAGGAGTTAGGAATAAAGATAAATAAATCTACCCACCTTCCCTTAGTTCCAATTTAATTAAAGAAAATAGATGTGTTCTCTGTTCGCTAGGACCTGCGAGGGAAAGCACCAATACTTTTTTATATTTTTTTACAATGCTGCACTTTAGGTTAACATGATCATTTTTGTGTGAAGACGGAAAACGAGACCAAATATATTTGTGCACAGGACTTTTTCTCGTCACATTTAAATCTATCTGATCATCAACTCAGGGATAGGGAAATGACAACTGATAAAAAAATATTTAACTGTAAACTTTTTTTTCTCTAAGGAATCAAAGGTACAACCACTAGTAACTAATTAAAATTTTGTGTAACATTTATATTAACTAGCTGTTTGGTTCCGCCCTTATATATACTATTATATTTATGTTATAAAGTAGTGAGGATGTTTTGTTTGTCCTATAAAAATACTGCTATCGGCTTAAAAGTCTTTGGAAAGTTTTAGGGTACTTTCTGTACCATCCTACCCATTCCAATTCAAGCCCTAGAATTAAAGAAGTAAGTTTTTTTGTTTGTCAGGATCTAAAAACTCTGTACTAATTGAGTTCTGTATTACAGAAAAGGTTTATGAGTTAGAAATATTTATATATATTATGCCTCTAAATACAGGCCCTTAGAGGCTATGGGCGCAGCTGATTGCTTACAAACATAAACGGAAAATGATTATGTTTCATTGGCTTGAAAGTATTAAAACAATATTTCTTTCTTTGTATACCATATCTCTATCCCTTGATCAGACTTGCAAATCTTTACCATAAATAAATGACCACTCATTTGTTTTACAGATTATTCGCATAGTCCCGCTTCTTACATAGGTTACAGTTGACAGACACCCAGTACACCGAGAAAGTACAAGGCAAAAAAATACCAAAACTTAAAATTTATGATAAATGGCATTTTCATTTTTAAGCATAGATTGAAACATTGATGTATCCTGTTCTTAGGATACGCTAAGATACGGCCTCTAAAAAGTCAATTTCAAAAAATCTGAATACCTCAAGTGAAGCTCATTTTCAGAAACACAGCCACCTTAAAACTTTATATGTGCGTTAATCCAAATAATTAAAATCATTTAGAATTTGTTTCCATATTTTTTATTTTATTATCTAGAAGTTATTTTTGGATTACCTGAAAATTTAGAATTTTATAATTGTTATGGCATTGAACTA
Organism: Acartia tonsa; assembly: GCA_900241095.1. Taxonomy (NCBI): domain Eukaryota; kingdom Metazoa; phylum Arthropoda; class Copepoda; order Calanoida; family Acartiidae; genus Acartia; species Acartia tonsa. Next base: position 7,953 of record LS056504.1, read on the forward strand.
TTTTGAAATTTGTAAACTACACATTAAAACTTTTTTGAAGAATGCTTTGTTTTACAAATAGCATTTGTATTTCACATATCAAAATTTTAGGTGAACATCAATATATTTTATATATTTTTTGACATGCTTTAGCTTTAAAAAAATTTGTATAAAAATTTTAATAAACTAGACAAATTCATACCTTTTCTTTTTTACCTTTTTTTCAACCACTGCAAAAGTAATGTTTTTTTTTTTTATTTAGCTTTGCATTAATTATAAAAGAAGTTTACCATTTGCAGTACATTTATATGTACAGGCATATTACCATAAAATTAATCATATTAGAAATGTACAACTGCTGTAGAGAGATCTTATTTGCATAATTTTAAAATTTCGTGATGAATTTTGTAAGTCTGGGCGAATAGAAAATATTTTTCTATGACCATAACTTAGAATGAAAACAATATTAAGTAAAGGAGTGCATATAATTGATTCATGTACAACAGAAATTTTTCCTCAATTTGTGAATTAATTAGATGATGTAATTCTTTCACATTTAAACTTATTGCCATTTAAACTCTTCTACATATGATCAAAATTATTGACATAAAAATAAAATGACAAAAAAAGATTATTAAAATAAAATTCACAAATATCCGAACCCTATTCCCCAGGGAGGGAGAAGACATTAGACTGCAAATTACACTTGTACCAAAGTTTTTATATCTTATTCATTGTCTCAAAACTATGGGTACTTGAATTTAGATTGGTTGGTTCCAAACTAGTTTGTTCAAACTTTTAAACCAATCAGTGCAACCTTTAAAAAGGGTAATTTTTTTCTTATAAAGGGGTGTTTAAATCAGTTACTCATTATTTGACTTATCCCTTAAGATCCTGATGGTGACATTGTATTGACCACTCTGTCCTTATTATTGATCCCTATTCCCTGCGACTGTGAGTGACACTTTTGTGACATTGTGATGGCCACTAGACCCTTATTATTGATCGAATTTCAGACATAATCTTCATGTCAAGTCGATTTTTAAACAACATTTTTTTTTCTTGTCTGTCCTTTTCATCAATTCATTTCCTATTCTAAACCTATATTGTTTAAACAATTCTGATTAATTTGTAATTCTTGGTTGGTTGACCGGTTCATAAGTTCATCTTTAAATGAATCTATTTTGCCTTTATGAAAGAATGTCAAAAAATTTAATAGATCTTCGTTGAAAAAATGATTAACGTTTTCATAAGGCATAACATTTTACACGAAAGGTATAACTATTACATGAAATCTAAAAGAGTTCACCAAATATTGATATTAAATTGTAAATTTCAGACTCTATAAAATGCTTGTTTTGAGATAGTTTGTTAAACAGAAAAAGAACAATATAAAGTGAGCGTAGCAACTCTTATAGCAGCTTTGTAGTGAGCCCACTATCAACATTGTTGGGTTTGTGTGACTTTGTGAGTGTGAATACCCGCCCTAAACCATCAACCATCAACAAATGTAAGTTTTTGACATATAACTGTTTTGGGGATAAATTCTTCATAGGATTAAACAATAGAATTTTGGTAAAAAAAACTAACCAAATGTTTTTGTTTGATGTATTCAAAGTTTAAAATATTTTGTTTGTATTTGGAAAGATTACGTGGCCATTTTACTGTTGGTTAGCATTTTTGTACAGTAGTAGCGTTAAGTATTATTAATGAAACTAATATTCAAAAAGTAATTTTCTATCTTACCAAATGCAGTTTCATTATCAGTAATAATATTAAATTACTAACATTTGGTTGAGTAACCATGTCTTTAGACATTGGCTGCAGCGACGACTTATTTTAAAATGTACAGCTAAGGCAAACAATGGTCTTGGCCTTAGATTGAGTGACGTGCGTCTGGCTGTTGCTTCCTCTAAGCTTGATCAAAGAGTGACTGAGGTGGGATGTGGTTGAAGCTTTCTGGGTTAATTATATCAGCTGCGCGGCCTAATGTGACTGAGGCTGACGAGTACTAAATAACACATAATACTTTATAAAGTAATTACCGGCTTCGCCCCTAGCCTCTAGGGGCTTTGCCCCAAGAGGTAATTTTAAAAAAATTTGAGATGCAACCACTTATTTCGAAAATATTTTAAAAAAACATATTTTGGTTTTGCGAACCATAAATTTATGGGTTCCCCATAACGCTTTCTTTTCAATCTTTTAATATTTTTTTGAGGGGGGAGGGGTTTAAGGGTGTCCCACCCCCCATTAAAATAGCCTAAAACCACCACAGGACCAGTATATTCCCTGAAGAGCAGAATCCGATCGGTTCAGTGGTTACCAAGATCTTAAGGGACAGACAGACGGACGGACAGACAGACATTATTCTACTTTTTATTATAGATGTTTAAGTATTTTTCAAGATAGGCAAATCAAATACACCACTAAAAAAATTTCTTGGTGTTAAAACGGAATATTTGTATTCAGAGATCTTAAGGAATAAAACGTTGATCGATAAGATAAATGAATATTCATCTTCATTGCATTTCTATAAATTATTAGTTTCAAAGATAGGACTCTGATAGCTCAAAAGTAACAAATCAAAATTCAATAAAAGTATCCAAAGTTTATTGTCAACGAATAAGATAACAGTAGAAATCTGTTATCAGAGTAATTTACGTTCCAATGTACCTTCCCTCCCGGCCCTGATAAATAGTGCAGTACTAGTTGTATCCCTCTCATCCCCCAGTCCCAAATAATGATGTTATTTGGTTGTAAATTGTATGAATGAATGAGGTGAACACAAATTACCATCCTTTCTCTTATAACGTATCATTTTATTTTTATACCAAGATTCTCTATCAAATTTCTTTCATAGACAAAGTATAATAAAGATTCAATTAATTTTGATCAAATTTTGCCATGAAAAAGGAATTTTTATTCTTTTCTCCCTTGCTTAAAATGTTTGTTTAGGTTGGTTTCCATTATAGCACACATGTAGACCCTAAACTTATTCTTGGTTATGTAAGGTTAAGCAAAGGACAGAAAATTAAGATTAGTGGTTCGTAAAAAAAAGGGCCCTGTATGGTTTGAGCCCCTTAGAGGGACTAGTCATATGTATTTATCTTCCAATTTTCAATATCAGGGGGGGGGGGTTTTTTTTGGGCAAAAAATGTGTTTGATTATTATTACAAAAATGTGCCTATAGTTATAATCGTACATATGATAAGTATTAGAATCCCCTGAAAAGCATAGAGCCTCCTACCTATCAATAACATCGTATGTTCGTGGCCGCTGTCCATAGTATAGTTCAAACAAAACCCTGGATAACTAAGGGTAGCCAAATCTCTCCTTTTCTGTCCAAACACCCCTAGTATTAGATTAAGTAACATCCAACTGACAACCAACTCTTTGATTGATCGACCTTTGTCTTAAATTCCAACTGCGAATTGTAGTGGTATTGATTTGGGCCACGCACCTGACATATTAGCAGTAGCCATTTTTAACGTCTTTAGTTATGACGCAGTGTAAAGCATAGATTCGAACCTATCACCTCCTTGACGGCGAGCGGATTGTATAATAGGTCTCCAGGTACTAAGAAAATAGAAATAGAAATTATATAAAATAATGTTATAATTCATCTATGTTTACTTGATTTTTTTTATAAACATTGTACATATATGGTAGGCCTAATATTAGAGGCCTTAATTCCAGGAAGGAAGTTATTATTTACAGTTCAACTTTTCCACATTTTAGTACAGCTATGGTTGTTTGCTTATGTATTTCGGTTTCAAAAAGAGTTTTTTTTCCTATTTTCTCAAAAACACAAATTAACCTTTGAAGAAAAATCTTGTATACCTTATGTTAATTTTGTTGAATAGGGCCTGGGATAAGAAAGACCCTCCGGGACAGTATCCCGTACGGATAGGGCCCCGCTAGGCTAAAGCCTCATGAAAGAGCAATACACTTGTTTTTTCTTCAAAAATTTCAAATAAAGTGTTGTTGGGGTTGATGTTTAAAAGTCTTTAGGAAAGATAAGGCAAGGTTTTGCACTGTACTTATTAGATAAGGAAGTTTTTGTATTGTCTTACTTTTCTTTTACAATGAATATAGATACAAAATAGTACAAAAATATCAAAATTCAAATACATAAGTATTTTTAGTGCATAAAGAGCATCCCTTTAATTCCTTACTTTATTAATGTTTTACACATAGGCATAGTTGCATGACTGGGCCTAACTATTCAATAAAAACAATTTTACATGGATACAAGGGTAGGATAATT
>LS056505.1:0-12198 GCA_900241095.1 Acartia tonsa
CTCCTTAGCCGCTTTTTAGCGGCCAGCCGCTAAATTTTAAAACAGCTGTAGAGCGGCCAATTTTGCAGCTAGGATAATCAAATTTTAGGACGAACTTTTATTTTTCATAACAAAAAAATTACTTTTTTCTGATCATAGCAGAAAAACGAGTGCTATAGAGCTTATTGAGACTGATAATTCTTTATCTATGTTTCATTCCCCTCTGACAAACATTTTCGCCCTTATCCACTGCCAAATGTGCAATTCCCATGCTTTTAATGGACATTTTGGGTGGGAAGGAGTCATCCAATCAAGATAACTTTGGAAAATTCAATTAGCTCAATTTCATGAGAAGTACTTTTTTTTGTACATCTAACCAGTTGTCATCCAGCTGAATTTTCATTTTAATTTTTTAAAAATAATTTTTCGGTAAAGACTTTGGAAGGAGTCGTTTTAGGGACTAGACACATTTCTTCATTTTTTCAGAACTTTATTAGGCGGATCTTTCGTTTATTATGTATCATTTGCCTCTGGCGAACGGTTTCGCCGGTATTCGCCACCGGGATTTTTGACATGGAAGTGGACATATTGGGTATATAGTAAGGAGTTGTCTAATAAAGACAACTCTGTTTTTGGCAAATTTAATTGGCTAAATTTCATGTGCATTACATCTTTCTGTAACTCTAACCAGATTTAGTAAAGATTAAATTTAATTTTTGGGATTTTTAAATATCTTAATATTTAATATTTATGTGGTAGCATGACTGACAAGATGGGTATGGAGAAAGTAGCTACGCTCTTTAGTAGAAATGTTTGCAGTTCTATATTGCAAACACACAACTGTGAGCAAATCTGCCCATTTTATGACTGCTGGATCTGACTGTTACATGGGGCAGTACCCCTTCTCAAGAACCGTCAAAAACTGCCATCTGCAACAAATCTATTTATAGCCCGCCTACTATCCACCTATCTCTAGTAAAAGTCTGTATATAAGCTGCATGTTTTGTCCATTTAAGTTAGTAAATAAAATGTTGACCAACTGATAACAACTCAACTGTTTATCATTGCCGCTGCTAAACAAGCTGCTTTTTGTCAGTTGCTGCAACCGCCGTCGCTGGACTTAACGCTGTATGGGGACTCTATACTACATATACTTAGCTAGATATTTCTTGTGGAACTGATATTTTATTTAGTCTAAAATGAAGAAATGTTTTTTTGGTTTTGTGAGGTCAACAATAATAAAAAGTTTTAGAACAAACAAACAGCAGATAGTGATTTTCCTTTAGTACTTACAGACAGACACATGCAGAGACTCAGTGACATCCTGTTACTTTTATATAATAATCTATATATGCTTCAGGGGAGGGTTAGTGAGGTCAGAAAGGTATCCTAAAACCACTACAAGACATTTGTAAAGCTTTCCTAAGAAGTACAACCCATTAGGATATATTATCCAAACAAATAATGGCAATGTCACTAGAGGCTTATGTAGGCACTTAAGGGGAGGGGTATTTTCTTTTGCAGCCCGTTTTCAATTTTAATCTAAGAAAGAAAAAAATTCTAATGGTGATATATCTCTGGGTGGTGGTGGTACCCTCTTTTAAAATAGTTATAAACTGGACCATAACGGTTTACAAGCAGATACAAGATCATTTGGTACACACAAACAGACAGACAGACACACACACAAACATTCTGTTTCTTTTATATATGTATCATTATAAATGTTTTGTGAACACATTTGAAATAATAGAAAAGCAACTCTAGAATGCAAATAACTATATATTCAAAAAATATTTATAAACAGAACAATTAATAATTCCTAAATTACTAACTGTGGCCAAATCATTATCCTTCAATCTTAAATTAATCAGTTCCGGGTCGGTAAAGCATGCCTCACAAACTTAGAAGGGATCCAGGTTTTTTTCTAGAATATAACTTGTTGGACATTTTAGATAATAATAAATCTTTTTTGGAAAATATAAAGATTTTTTCTTCGAAATTAGTTTAAAAATCTCTAAGGATAAAATATTTTATAAATGATAAAAATTAATTTTTAAATTTCAAGAAATATAAAAAATTAGTGCAGGCTTGCTTTGTACAGATATCAAATCATAATATTTTTAATAAGTATTCAAATCTTTCTTTTAATTTATGACGATCATGAAATTAGAAAAAAAATATTTCATACATTTAATAGAAATAAAAGTGGATTTGGATACTTATTACTAAATTTAACCTTACATGTTAAATTATAATTAATACAGTGTGTTTTTTTTTAATGCAAGAAAAGTATTGCTTAACTTATCCCATTTACCATTGATATAACTTAATATTCAATACCCACTTATTGACACAAATTAATAATCCATATCTTATTTTCTTTATTGACTTGGGGAATTTTGTATATGAAATACAATATTTTTAATTTTTCAACCCCAAAATCCTATTTTTCATAAAAAATTATTTTGGAAATATTAATTGACAAATTAAAATATTTTTGTGCATTTTTGTTTGCAATACCATTCCTGTGAATTTTCAGTTCCTAACTATTTTTTGTACTTTTAGATCTTTGAATTACAGTTCTAATGATGTGTGTGCTGCCAGCCATTGGGGAGCTAGCAGAATTTAAAAGTTATTTAGTTAGAATAATGACCTTGCAATTTGATATTAGTTCATTAATACTTCCAAAATCACATGCTATTGAAAAATAAAATTTTATGGTCTATTTTGTTGAAAACTTTTAAAATTTTTTTAAAACAAAATGCCCAAAGGCAATGAATATTTAAAAGATATTGATTATTGATTTCTGTCAAGGGTAAGTGGGTTAACTAAAAGCAATACTATTGTTCCATCAAAATTACACACTGTAGTTATATCAATAGATAGCGCAGCAATGAAAAGTTTTCAACATTTTAACTGACTTTTTCATAAATAATGTTTTAAGATTTGACATTTTTTATTGGTATATCCAATAATGTTTCCTTCTTTGAAATCCTTCTATAAAAAAAGTAAGTTTCATTTGACCTTTTTTGATGTATGTTGTTTGACAAACCTGACCACCCTAGCTATAGAGTTGCTCCACTTCATATCATATTAGGAATTTCTAGTATGGTTATATAGATTAGAAAGTAATAAAAGATAAATTACTTTAGCCAAAAAAGTAATTCATTGTCTAAATTTGGGTAATTTCTGTAAAACCATTCTAGAAATGTCTTTCCATAATGGTTTAGAATCTGTTTGAATACAGCTCAGATGAATTAGATTCTAAGCCATGGTGGAAAAAGTTTACAATTATAATTATAGGACAGTATAGAACAAAACAATAAGATAATAAAGAGTAATTTAATATCATGGATATTCACACTTTACAACAATCAAATCAAAATTGTTTAACTATTTCTCCCTCTAAAGTATGTATAATAAATATTTTTTTAAAATTCTTGTGAGCTATTTTATAATCTAGAAATCTTTTAGAAATTTTTAGATACAGAAGTTTGTAAAATTCCATAGGGTAAGAAATATCTAATTGTGGAATAATTAGTGAGTAAGAAATATTAAATGGTTAATCTTTAATTATTCTCATTCTCTTGATCAGATTAAGGGAGAGTATGTTGAAAATTCATGATAAGTTATTCAAATTTTTATGTATTAATCTTGGAAACGTTCGCAGACACAGAGAAAATTACTTTTGAAGATTCTGATCAGTCCTGAAATATTATTTATTTACCAGTTTAAACTATACAGAATACACATGGTATAATGGAAGATAAGGAAACAGAATAAAGAAATAGGATTTTTAGAAAGATACAAATATTACTATTAAAAGATAAAGTTACAAAACTGCTTTCAAAAGTTAAACCATTATCTAATTATAATCAAAGAACAAAACAAATAAATTATTTCATTTAGATATTTATAAAAAATTTCTAAACTAATATCAAAAAGATAAGTAGAAAAGTAAAAATAGATGTATATATATAAATATTAATAAACTATATAATGCTTGTTTTTGAGCTGAATGTTAAGATCTTAATAATTTAGTTACATTTGAAGTTAGCTACAAATTAGCCCCCCCCCCCCTTTTTTCCTTTGGAAGTAAATTTAGAAAGGCTTGGTTGCAGATTAATTTAAGCCAAAGAAGGCTTCTTAACTTTTTGGATTTTTATTTAAAGTAGCTAGTCATTGTTTTTAGTAAGTAGTAGATGTAAAATGGTCCATAGAATTTAAATATGCAATCGGTTTTTTGTAGACTTCTTATTTTTGAAGTAATTTAAGTTTGTTTGTTTTTTGAATTAAGTTGGTTTTAAGGTACTAAAACGCAACTAAAATTGCAATTATAAACAAAAATAGTAATATCTTTAATTTGACACCTTACTTTTTGAATTCTGTTAAGTAATTATTGAAAAAATAAATTTTTTTAACTTCAGTGAATGAAAACTTTGAACTTATATATCCTAATACAGTCATAAAAAATATGTGTTAATATATACCTTTAGAATGAGAAAAATATCACGAATCCATTGTAAGCAAAATTGAAAATGTTTACAAAATATGATAAAAAAATTTATGAAAATTGTTTGAATGTTGAATCATGAATGGCCCTTACAATCAGCTGATCAAAATAAGGTGGAAGGGTTATTTGTGCTCCAACTTAAAAGACCATTGAAACAAGAGGAAAATAACAAAAGTAAAACTAACTCCGATCATATTGTTTTTAAGGTTATTCAATTATGTTTAATCTACATAAAATCACCATTGTAGATGGTAAAAAAGAGATATCTTTTCAGAGAAAACTTTTATTAATTACCATATCTTTATTACTCTTTTATGCAATAAAAATGTGAAAAATATTTTTAAAACTGTGATTTTAAACCTGCTGATTGTAAGGGCCATTCATGATTCATACAATTTAAACAATTTTCATATAATTTTTTTATCATAATTTATTTACTTTCAATTTTGCTTAGAATGTATTCGTAATATTTTTCTCATTCTAAAGGTATATATAAACACATACTTTTTATGCCTGTATCATGATATATTTAAGTTTAAAGTTTTTGTTCACCAAGGTTAAAAAAATAGATTTGTATTAAAGATCTTACTATTTTTGTTCAAAATGGCAATTTTCTTCTTTTTTTGTTGTGTTAAAGTACCTTAAAACCGACTTAATTTAAAATACAAACAAACTTAAATTACTTCAAAAAAAGAGGTCTACAAAAAAATGATTGCATATTTAAATTCTATGGACCATTTTACATCTATTACTTATTAAAAACACAGACTAGTTTTTCTAAATAAAAATCAACAAAGTTAAGACACCTTCTTTATAATTTACTTCTTTCTTAACTATTTTTAGATTAATGTATTTTAAATATTATTATAGGCATGTATCTGATTGAAAGACTTGGAAGAAGATCCCTGGTGCTCTGGTCTATGGGAGGAATTATATTGAGTTGCATTGTTCTTGTTATTGGATTCCATCTTACAAGGTAAAATCTTTTATTACCTTTCTATGCAAAGTCCAATTACTAACACTATGTAAATGGTGAAAAGAAATAGCTTTATTCTAAGACTAGCGGCTGCGCCCCTAGCATATAGGGGCTCTATATTCGAAGGGCAGAAAAATAGCTTAAAACCATACCTAGACTTATTTATAAAAATAAAATAGCCTAAAACCATCTCAGGGCCCGTACGAAGCTTTCCTCTAAAAGAGAACCATATCGGTTCAGTGGTAAACGAGATCCTTCGCTACAAACAAAAAAAACTTAGTACTTTATATTATAGGATTAATAAAATTTACATCTCATAAAGTCCAGATGATTATAAATTGCAATATATCCTAAGAGTTTTCAATATATTATAAGGAATGCAATAGTCTGCTATTCAAAATTTCAGTTCTGTGCAAAAGAAGATTGCAATTAGTTCAAGAGTTTTTGAAATCTTAAGATTAAGATTAAAAAAACCTTACTACTTTATATGCTAGAATACCAATTTTCAGATAACAAGTTTTTTTTTATTAGAACATACAGTCCAACTATTCAACCCTATACATCTACTACACAATCTACACCAACAACACCTACTACACCAACTACAGCTTCTTCATCATTTATTTTTTATAGTCATCATTATGAATACGCAGGTTAATACATTTTGCACCATAAATAAAAAAAAAGATTTCAATTAGTTTCTTAATAAATTATTTTCAATTCATAAATTTTCCTTTTTCAGCAGAAACTGAGGAACATTCAGAATGTGGAAAATATACAGACTGCATTCAGTGTGTAGAATCAAAGGTTAGTTTGCATAGTTATAGAAAAACCTATAATTTATATTTTCCGCTGAGGTAAAAATATAACATAATCAGTGCTCATTAAACCTAAACTAACCTGACCTATAGTAATAAACAGACAAAGGAAATCTACCTCTCCTCATTTTCAATTTTTTTCTCCAAAATAATGGTAGTAAGCTTTGCTTAACGACAATTTATAAAAAGGCGTGTGGCTATTGTGCATCTGATGAGAACAAGTATGATGGAATTTGTTTTAAACTTGAAGAAGGTGACACAAGCTCCAACAGCTCTTTGTGCTCAGAGTAAGATTAAAATCAATTTTATCAAAGTGGAGAAATACAACACTGAAAATGTTCAATAAAAGGGTGGAAAATTATTGGGAACTCCTTTTGAAATAATCTTTTGTATTTTTTTGTTTGAATATTTTAAACATAATTTATAATTGATACGAACTACACTAAACATGCATCTTTTTAAGTAATGACTTCTTACTTTTCTAAGTATTTTGACTAAGTGGGGAGGGTTAATGCAACCTTCTCGTAATCAGTGAGCAAATGGCACTTAGAATTCGAATAATTTTGATCTGAAATTTTGCATGAGTAATCCTTGGTAGGTCTATTTTCCCTGAATTGAACAAAAAGTTGGAAAAGTAACGGCTAACGGCTGGCGGCTTAGCCGTTTAGCCATTTTTAAAAACTATTTACAAGGGAAATCATCACTAAACCTATCTCCACATAATACTCTTTGCTGCTCCAAAATGTTTTCAAACGGTTCTAGCCGCTAGTTGCTGGTACTAGAAATCTAAAAATGTTTTTTTTGGTATCATTTCACATGATTTAAAGCAAAAATATGTTTTAAAAAGTTGATTCCTACATAATTTATGGCATATTTGCCCTTAAAATAGCCAAAAAACGGCTGAGCCAGAGATACATTACTACAATCAGACAGACATAGTAAGGGAAGCTATTAAATAAAAATTTTACCTCTTCTCCACAGACCATGACCGTGGGTATATCATCTTCATCACCAGATTCTTCCATCACCTCAACTACATCCTCATCCTTGGCAATATAATACTTCAATCTTTTCCAAGAACATTTGAAAAATAATTGCCAAGTTTAGCCAAATGCCAAGTATGTGCATTAAGTGTCATAATCCAGCTTATACCAAAAATGCAATTAATTCGAAATAACACGAAATCTATACGTGATTTTCATCTATCGTTGGATGGTAACACCCAGTAGAATTGAAGACCTTTTTATCTGCCCCTAATTATCATTATATAAGATTTATTTCGCTTGTTGGCTATACCTTATTCCTGGTCACAATGATTAAGAATACCTAGAACACTGTCTACTATACCTTATCTTGATTAGCAAATGTTTGAGCAAGGAGCATGGCATCTCTTTCAACTGTATCTTGATCTTCAGGGTCACTCTCATCGCTTCTAAAAAAATATCATAGTTATTACACTTTTTAAAAACCCTTTTCTTACTTTGGAAAAATATTGAGTTCTAAACTATACAGAAAAAAAGATTTAAGGATAAACAAAGCTTTCATCATGTAGTTTACATTACCCTCTCGTCCAATTTGGGAAATTTCAGAACCATAGCTTCAACCGAAAGTTATTTTTCAATTCAATTCATTGTAGTTTTAAAAAGAAAAAGTTTGGATACCTTTGTAAGAAGGGAAAACAAGTTAGTCATAAAATGGCGCCGCCTAACGGAATTTTCAACGCATGTTTTTGGTGATTTCTCTTGAGAGGGTTGTGGTACCCTCCTCTAAAATAAATTTCTATAAGCCTTCCCAGGACCTATGAAAAGCTACACAGTAAATGAGAACAATACATGTTAAGCGGTTAGCGATATCCTTCTGTATAGACAGACAGAGATCCTGTTACTTTTATATAAGGATATCAACTTTATCTTAGAATTGCGCTATTGATCCTTTGTAATCTATTGATTCTTGACTGAAAATTAAAATTGTACAATGAACACAGCTAAAAACCTGACCTGGCATCACTATCACTGTCCTCCTGTCCAGGAACCAAGCTGGTTGCCTGCTGGGTGTTCCTACGCTCGTGTTTCAACAGCAGGTTGTTGATCTCGTCGTCAAGCATGTTAGAATCATCATTTAGGTCATCCTCCATAATACCAGTACTAAAAATATTATGACTTGACCAAAAAAAAAATTATTTTTAAAGTAAAAATAACAGTTCTGTATTTTTATCTGGAATTAAACTTGTCCAATTTTAGAGTGTCATAATAAGATGTTTTAAGCTACAAAATGAAAGAACTACGTTGAAAAATAACACTGCAGGACTTTAATAACCCTAATTGAACCTAAAAATACATTTTTCTAACTTAACCTAATAAGTTTAAATAAGAAAGTGATAATATATTTCTTTTTATTGGAAATCTAACCAACCCTGAAAAGTTATAGTTTTTGATTAGATTTTACATTCACGTCAAACCTATACATCTAAGAATGGTATAAGATCTATTAACTTATCCTCCATTGTCCTATTCCTGCATCCCAGGTTCTTACCTGATTGATGGACCGCCCAAACCAGCAATAGCGGCATCTGCGCCAAAGGCATTTTCCTCTGTATTCAAATTTCAATCAATCAATAATCATAAAAAAATGTGTCATTTAAAATAACTATAGAAATGTTTTAGAAATTAAATTTTAAACTAGTAATAGGTCTAATTAGACTTATTTTGGATAATTAACGCATTCACTCAAAATACCTTGTTGATCACTGAAACCCTCCCCCCCACCTACCTTTTTTTATATTTTAACTGAACACATTTAGGCGGGGGTGGAGTTTTATGTTTTGAATGTATGTTTATTACTTTAGGTCAGGTAAGGTTAGGTTGTATTGGGTACCATACCGCAGGGTTAGGACCCTCCGCACCGTTGGGGGTTAGGCACTGGAAAAAAAAACAACTTTTCCTTATTTTCAATTCATTTCACAAATAAGGGGGAGGGGCGGTTATCAATGCTCAATTAATATTTTTATTTGATAGATTAATGCCTGCTTTTTTCTCCACAGTACTTTCTGATATCCATTGAGGAACTTCTTTTTTCTTTTCCTAAGAAATAAAATTAATCAATATGATTGTGTTTACTTCAAAACATTGATGAATCACTATCACTGAGAAGTTTTCTTAATAATATATTTTTTTCTAATAAAAGCCAGGGACAAGGGACCAGGATTCTGACAAACAATTCTATGTGAAAATTCCCCTCCACTTCTTATTCACTTTCTTTTAGTTACAGCCACAAAAATATCCATATTTTCAGCTATTGGAATAAATTTTGTAAATTAACAAACATTTATGGATTATAGGTATCCAAAGTGAAAATCAGGTAAAGACACGTTTGGTAGATGATGCGAGCTTTACAGATTAATACTGCATCACAAGTAAATAGTAGCTTCACTGTGAAATCAATTTAATGAAGCAAAGCACAATTTCGAAATTACAGTCCTAACTGTAGGAGAAACACTATATTATATTTATATGGGATTACCGCTTTTTTACTTAAAACTGTGTAATATTACATTGTGAAATATTAAGGATAAAAAAACTAAATTCTGAATTATTATTTAAATGACTCAATTAAAAGTATTCTAAAATATCAATGCCTAAAATTTCGCAACTATTATGTATAAAACTCATCCAAATTAACTCTTTCTGAGGTTGTCATTGTTTAAAGTTGGTATTTCCCCAAAAACAAATTTTTGTTCCCTCTTCAACTCTTAAAATCGTTTTTTGTTTTATTTTGGTAAGAAAAGTTACTCAATAACTCACTATAGACTATTTTTGAGAGTAAGAACTTTCAAGCGGATGTAGAGAAAAAAATCAATAGGTGGACATAAAATGCAGAGTAAATGCTCAATTCGCATAAGAATCGACACAAAAATAATAAATAAGGAGTAGATTCTAATGGATTAGCTGATTCTTCACAGTAAATTTTCCTTCTATTTTTCATAGCAGCCAATAATTCACGGACGGACAATAGTAATAGAAGAGTAGATTTTCAAAAATGACAACGAACAGAAAATGTGATTAAATTGCATAATCATGACTCATCCTAAAATACCCATGCATTGATTTCTAGGGACACATCTGGCTCTTTAACTGGGGGTTGTTCGACAGACAGAAATTCGCCGTCTGAATCATTGTTTGTGTACAACATCAATTAAAACGAATCTTAACGAATTAGTAATACAAACTAATAAAAGACAATAACTAAGTTAATATACAACATTTTTTAGAAGTTTGAATAAAAATTGCGTAAAAATCTGTCTTTAAATTAATAAAAATGGTGGTTTTTATGGAAATATTTAAATTTTAAGACTTAGAGATTCCTTGCTTTTTACATTACAAGTAATGGTCCTAGGTTTCAATATTTTAAGAATCAAGTGAAAAGGGTGATTACAATACATAAAATATTGTGTTTTACAAAGAGTAAAAATTCTCTGTTAAAAAAGGTAAATGATTATAGAGTTGCTACACTTTATACTAAAGTTACAAATGTCTATCCGTTACGGAAGGACGAGCCGACCCTAATTACAGCTATGTTTTTAAAATAAAGATAAAGGAAGAACCATACACACAATGTTAGTTTATAGTTGCTGCGCTTCTTATCAACAAAATTGTACTTTCTTTATTCTATTTAATTATACAAATATCATATCAATTCATTGAATATAATCAGTATTAGTAATCTTATTTCATTGAAAAATGTTTCCTTATGCTTTGCCAATTTAAAAAAAAAATAAAACACTAAAATGTATTTGAAAGTCTTCGTCAGAAATTTTGTTGAATTATAGAAACACTACTTTCACTTAAGCAGCGCAACCCACACTAGTGTAGTAATATTGCTATTGCGACTAGAAATGATAGAACCGGTTTCTAGTAACATGTATTTTTTTGTATATTGTGTGACGTCAGCGTAACAGTCTGCCTGCAGTGAGTGATTCAAGTTGTACATTCAAACTCTTATCAGTTCAGTAATATTTAATTATTTGTTATTATACTATCTTTTGTTAAAACTTAAAAATGAATGATTTTAAATATAATGCGCAGAAGAAAATTATTAATGTAGGAAGTTTTAGTGATAAGACTAAGCTTATCATTCTTACTAGGCAATTAATATATCAATTTATTTTTATATGAAATTCTTGTGACATATTTAGTAAATGTTAATGATATTAAGTTAATTATTGTAAACATAGGCGTGCTAAAGAGCAAAGAACTGTGTCTACGGGAGAGGGGAACATTTTACACCTCCCCTACCCCAAGTTAGATATAAACCTAATATTGCAGATATCTTTAAAGAAAGACATTTAGAATTTTGAAGCCAGTGGCAAAATTCACATTGTATAAAAAGTGAATTCACCTTATCTATAATACAAAGTAGCTTGATGTCTGTCCGTCATGAGCTTAAGATCTCGGTAACCGATTGGATTCTACTCTTCAGGAAATATGTCTACTGGTCCTTTGGTGGTTTTAGGCTATTTTCTTGGGGGGTGGGACACCCCCAACTCCCCCAAAAACAAAAAAAAACCTACCTAACAATTTTTTTTGTAAGGCAGGTTATTTTAAACATTGGTGCTACAGCACCACTACTACGGTTTTTTTAAGAAGGTAATTATAACAGTGGTGCTGCATCACCACCACCACAGTTTTTTTAAATTACCTCTTGGGACAAAGCCCCTCGAGTCTTTGTCGAAGACGCTAGTATGTAAACAAGAATGACAACATCCAAAAGTAGCGAAGCTCAAAAATTATTAAATTATGAAATCCTTATACTAAAGTAACAGGATGTCTGTGTATCTGTTTGTCTGTGTGTCTGTACCGAAGGATCTCGCTAACCGCTGAACCGATCGGGTTCTCCTTAACAGGGTAGCTTCT
>LS056506.1:0-12197 GCA_900241095.1 Acartia tonsa
AATTTGTATTCAACTGCCATAATTTTTATCTATTGACCATGACCGTCAAGAAATTGTTTAGTACACATTCAAGGAGTGTTTACCTATTGTTCAGAAAATAAAGACATTTCTTATTTTCTTATTTCTTATTTTAGAAGTCAGCCGTTAAAATATTCTTGATATGTCTGATAAAATTATAAAAGTTTACAATTAGTGATTATAATCATTGAAATAAGATTTATAGATGTAATATTAAATGTTGCTTTGCTTCTTGCCTCTAGGTGCACTGTATTAGAAGGGGGAGAAAGGGGATAAAAATATCTAAAAAGAATCCAAAAACTTTAATCTGAAAATAATATAGCCTAAAACCATCACAGGACCTTCT
The DNA here is from genome assembly GCA_900241095.1 of Acartia tonsa. Taxonomy (NCBI): domain Eukaryota; kingdom Metazoa; phylum Arthropoda; class Copepoda; order Calanoida; family Acartiidae; genus Acartia; species Acartia tonsa. The sequence goes on from LS056506.1 coordinate 365, forward strand.
TTAAATCTTACTTAAAACAGTGAAACCAATCGGTTTATATATCATTGAAATCTGAAGCTTCAGACAAAAAAAAACTTACTTTCTAAAAATAGTAAGCTTTAACTTGCATATTTTTAATTATCTTTACAATATTATTTTGTTTTTCAGGTAAGTTTACAGGCTAAAATTTTAATACTGTCATATGTTATGCTTTAGCAGGTATATTCTAAAATTCCTCTAGATTTTCCACCTTCAGGTAAAATATTTCTATGGAGGACAGGGTGAAGATGATTTACAGCTAAGGATATAAATAAATACAAGAGACACAGACAAACTTTATAATCCTACAAAAGGCATTTTTTTATTTTATTTTAACTACTTTACCTCCTAACTGTTATTAACTTCACAATTACTGTGGGATGCTTTCAAGGTAACCGAACGCTAAATTCAAATTTTTCCTTTACCGAGTCACCAGGAGAGCTTCAGTAGACCAATCTAGTATGTTAAGGTGTATATAAAAAGCTATTGACATAGCAAAGAGAAAACTCACCAGAAAGGGCGAAAGTGACATCGGTACAATAAAATAGGTCACCATGAAAGCATCCCATTGTATATAGATTTATCTACATTTGGGTTACCCTTTGTTCTAGCAAGGTTTGTTAATTTTTTTTTATAAAAAAATCCTTACTTTTACCTTCTCTGAACTATACTTTTGGTTGCCCCGGTCCCTTAGCATTCTAATTTTGTGAGGGGAAAAAGTCGCTTAAAAAATCAGCATTTGGCGTCATAAAAATGAGGTATTATCCATCTCTTTTTAGGGGTTCGTTTTCCCACTCCTCCTGCTCTCATCTTACTCATTTTTGTGACGTCACGTGTCTGATTTTTGAGTGACTTTTTCCCCCTGCGAATCAGGTTTTGTGAGTATTCTAAAACTATTTTTTTTCTTTTTACCTCCCATGAATACGAGAGTTATACTATTTTTTTGTATGATCTATCCTTTCTTTACACATTATATGCTTTTTCTGCGGTTAAAGGTATGACAACATAGAGATCCAGTTAGCGAAATCCTTCGCTATACAGACATACAAACCCACAGAAAGGATATACTATTACTTTTAAATAAGGATTAATATTCTAAATTTTTGTGCTTTATTTGGATATTATAATTTTTCATTTACCTTACTCATTACGTAATTTTCTGCAAACAATTTTAAATAGACATCTGTTATGTAAAACAATTGTTACGCAAAAAGCGCACGCTGCTTAAGACCAAATACGTTAAAACGTTGTGAATCATTTATGATAGATAAGATAAGAATTAACATTTCTTGTGTAAGCTCTTTTCGTTAATTCAAACATGTTAAAATTGTCAATTTCAAACTTTGCATGATGATTCACAAATTAGGTAAGATTTCGGAAGCGTAGTAACTCTTAAATCGTTACAAGAAAGTCCGTACGTCTATTAAAAATGTTTTACTTTTTTGACGAAATTTTTTTGTATGATATAATTATCATATTCATCTGATTTTTGAAATACTGATTTCTATTACCACAAGGTACAATTTGATAAGCGAAGCATTTCTGGAATCAAGTCCTTAGAAGTTTTAACAGTTTTGCAACAAATTTACGCTCAATTTTGTTGAGACGTATGCATTAATATAATTTTTAGTTCTGATACTCTACACGTTTTAATGTTCGTTTGTCCTACCGCTTCAGAGCTTTGCTTTATGGATGTTGTCATCCTTGTTTTGTAAGTATTAATGTGATTGCTATTTTCTGGTAATACTTTTTTTTTCATATGATATCCAACTATGTTTGAAAACTAAACCAGCAAACCTGAAATGCAGACTAATATTAAAGTTTTGGAATTGTACTATGTTTTTCAAAAATACTTTTGTATTTATTTTGTTTGAAAACTTTACTGTACTTTTTGTATTACATAAATGTAAAAGTATATTTTATTTTATATGATATTCATTTAAGATAAAATGTTTCTTGTTGTCTTAAGAATCATTATTTTAAAAAATCAGAAATTCAGATGAATAGGATAATTATATCATACAAAATAAAATTGGGCAATTTTTTTCTTTTAAAAAACGTGTTTTAAACGTATGAACTTTTTGGTATCGTTTATAGAGCTGCCACGCTTTCTTAATCGCACTTATTGTTATAGGAAATATTAAGAAAAGATTGAAAACGATAGGAAAATTCTAACATGTCTAAATATTAACGAAAAGAGCATCTATACGGATGGAGGGACAGACCGACCCTAATTATTTGCTTTGCTTTTTAAAAGTTTGAGTAGCTGTATGAAAAAAATTGTATCTTTTGACTTTGTTAACAAAGATTCTTGGCTTATGATTAAGAATATTTCAAAATACAATTTTACGATAATTTTTACGTTATATTACATGTTTTGCATTATCTTAATGAATTGCATTTTTTCTTAAAATCTTTCAAATGATTTTTATCGACCACGATACACATATATCTTTTCCTACTCGCCAAAACACACACATTCAGACATAAGTTAATTCCCAGATTTTTTTAATACAATGCCATTACTGTAGGATTTCAGAAGAGCAAAGATATTTATTCAATTGTGATGTTAAGTCATGACAGAACCAAGGAACCGGGCATATATTTGTATGAATGGTTACTGCGACAAACCCCTATCTCACCCATATATCTAATCTCGAACAGGGACGGATATTCACCTTATTAACAAGAATAACAACATCCTTAAAAGCGAAGCACTGAAACGGTAGGACAAACGGACATTAACACTTGTATAGTATCAGAATTGAATAATCAGAAAATAAATGTATATTAAAAGTAAATTTGTTGAAAAACTGTATGTTACAGAATAATGTTTATGGACATACTTACATTTTTAGAACTTGATTAAAGAGTTGCTTTGCTTATAGCATTATACTTTGTTGTCCCCAGAATCATTATACAAAAAACCAAATCAATCGGATGATTAGATCACATAAAAATATTTGGTTAAAAAAGTAAAACAATCGATATGCTTAAAATGGACGCATGGACATTCTGGTAATGATTATAGAGTTGCTACGCTTTCTAAATCGCACCTAACTACTAAAAGAATCACCATGCAAAGTTTGAAATCGATAAAAACAATTCTAACATGCCTCAACTAACAAAAAAAGCTATCCGTCACAGACGTACGGACTGATGGACGTACGAACGGACCGACCCTAATTATAGAAAAGCTTCGCTTTTGAAAATACATATCAAATAAGGTTTTTTAGGTTATAATTTTCAGAATCAGGAGATTCAAAGGGTAAGACAATGGCCTATAAATAGATGTACATCCCCAATGATAAGACACCAAATTATCCCCTCTGTAATTACATTTTGTTGTTGATATGTTTTGACACTAAATGAACCAACCAATCAAATTCATGGAAGTCACCAAAATTGTTAAGCCAACGAATAAGAAATTGTTATAAAAAGACTTTGGGGGCTAGTGTACTAAGCAGCCCAGTGTCCCTTCCTTCCCTAAAAAAATATGTCAGTAAATTCAAACACTTGTACTTGTACAGTCAACAATTCTTTATTATTTGGTAACATTTTTAAAAATTTGTTTGATTAAAACTCTTTTTAGTACCTATAAACAATGACGTCATACAATAAATTATAAAAGTGATCAATAATAAGACAATATACAGACTAAATTACCAATGGCAGGCCAATATAGATCATAATTGACCAATATTGTAGGCACTATAAAAAAACTTCGGTTTCAATTCTTGCCTTTTTTTTTAATTCTTAATTTATTTCCCTATCTCTGTATTTATGTGAAAGGAATAAGAAAAATTGGCTTAAGACAGATTCGACTACCATGTCTAAAACTAAAACATCAGGCCGTTATTTTTCTGTAATTTGAACAAGTAAAAGAATATTGTTTGACTTATTAATTTTTATTAACAAAACTGAAGTCAGTGTAATTAATATACTTTTAACCCCTTTAGTATCCTGGTAATTTAAGGGTTCCCGGTTCAAGCCTCGCCACGTGCAAAATTAGCTCTGATGAATTGAGCCATACTAATGTGCCCTAAAAGAGCGAAACACTGTGTCTATGGATATCATATAAAGTAATAAGATTTTTTTGTAGGGAGCATACCATTTTAATAAATACTGAACTGATTGAGTTCTTCTTTTAATGGAAGTCCGGATTAGATTGTTTTATAATATTTTTCTGTTTCTTTTTTTTAATGCTGAACCCCTAAATGGTAGGGGCGCAGCCGCTAGTGTAGAATGATATACATAGGAAAAAGTATAACTAAAACACACAATAAATATTGCTTAACATTTTTGAAGCTAATTTAAAAATATCTTTTCTTCTTTCAAAAAAAGAATAAGTAACTTTAAATGTCAGAAAAAGTTTAATAGAAGTTTCAGATTTAACTTTTCTTTAAAGAATGCATTTTTAGCATTAAAATAACTCTACTTGTCTGTCTGTATTTCCGTCCATCCGATTATCTATGGTATATGGTTATGGTTTTGATTGTTTTCGGTCTATTTGGGACAACTTATGATGTGATTTTCTCAGCATGTATTAAAGATAAACCTCTAGATTTGTGTTCTAAATTTTGCTGACTTCATTACTTTCTACGGGTTTATCAGTATTTCTGTTTTTTTTCTCTTTAAATAAACAGCTCATTAGCTTCTTTTATGGATATTGTCATGCTTGATTGTGCTTGTAATAATAATTATTTAAGTAATTTTAGTAGAGAATACAACGATATTTATGTAAATATGTATCGCAGCAATAAAAAGCAAAATAATAATGATCAAAATAGATGTTTTTGAAAGTGGGTGACTGCCATTTCCACAACCAGCTAAAGTAAAGTAGTTGTATTTTTGGCCAGTGCAAATCAAAAAGAATAGATGCATTTTATTTCAAACTGAATTTTAGCTGTATAAATGACAATAATATTGAAACTTACATCTAACTTATTATTTATACTGTCTTTAACACATCCATAACTCGTAAAAAAAAACATATGCCTAATTTTAACACATGTCAAATATACATTCAACACTGGTATTTATTGAGCAGCTTTGATCCTAAGAAAGTTTTACTAGTATCAATTTTCCTCAATCTTTTGTATAGGTTTATCATACTTGATATTGCCTTTTTCCTCATAAACTTTTTACCCAAGCATTCATATTTTTTCCTCGTCTATCTATTTCTCCATCTATGCATATCATTTTAGACCTCTTACTTTTGCATATATGTATAAAATTGAATTATTTCTAGTAAAAAGTATCCCTGTTATAATCTCATTTAGTTTTGAATTTTATAGATCTATACTCTTTTTAGAATTAAGAATCTATTATATTTTTAACAATTTTTTTAGGAATCATAATAAATATTTAAACGAACCCAATATGTACATACGGACTAGCATCTACGCCCCTAGAGGCCTCTTGGGCATTTAAGGGAAGTGGAGTGGAGGGGGGAGAGTCGACATTTTAGTATAAAAAAACTAAATTAAAAAAAATTAACTTAATCTTGGAACTATAGGAAGAAATCAAGAACCATATCGGTTTAGTAAGACCTTGTAATACTAACACAAAGATATTTACACAGACAAACATCCTGTTCCTTTTATGATAGATATCTAAACGTAGAATTAATTCTTCGAGTAAAGCTAATTTGTTGAGGACCCTTGTGGGATAGTTTCTCGGCTCATCAAATACAGATTAATTTTCTCTATCACTCCACCCATATATAATATAATAACATATATGTAATATGATATGTAAAGGCTAGCTAAACTAAGGTTTTTGCATAAAATGTAATGTCAAAAAACTGCTGGGTTATTGATATAACTTTTAAAATAAAGTTATGTATATGATTTGATTACTTTGAAAACTCATTGGCCTTAAGGGATAAGATAATGAACGATAAATTGATTTACCTCAACAATAATTATAATATGAACCAACATAGTCCCCCAAAACCAAAATACCTTTGGAAGTGGTTTTTGACGTCTAGAACTGATTCTTTTGCAAAACATATAGCGAGAACACCTTTTGAAATCTTTTTGAAACTCGTCTTTGGGGGGGCACTACATCCTCCCTAGTTGAGATAATGCCTTAAAACTTTAGAATATAGTACATGTCCCCAATAGTATCTGTATCAATTTTAAGTACGACATCTCAACTTTGATTCGTTTTCAGTCCTTCTTTCAAAGGGTAGAAGATTTGTGTATAAGAAAAATGCACTAAAACCATATTTAGATGTTGACTAAGTTTTGAATTTTAAGTTTTATTTTTAAATAAAAACTGAAATATTTTTTTCTGTTCTATTAACTAAGTTTTAAATTTTAGATTTTATTTTTAAATAAAAACTGAAATATTTTTTTCTGTTCTATTAATTGTCTTAAAAACGAAGAAAATAAGCCATTATTCAGTATATTCTGATAACTATTAGTGGGGTAAAATTTCTTTTAAAAAAAGTTCTCATAAACAAAACATACTGTACAATCATGTAGGTATACAATATTTGTAGATTGTTTTACCTATATAAAGAAATTTGTATCATGCCAGGTCTTTTTAGATTTGCAATTTTTCTTTTCTTTGATGAAGGCGTAGTGTAAGTGGTAAAAAGAATGTCATTTGTTTTATAAGTATTTTATTAAACAAGATAAATTACACAGTTTGTCTACCAAATTTCCTCACTCTTAAAAATTGTTTACCATTGAATTTTCAAAGTAGAACCGTTAGTTTCAGCACCTATTGAAGCTGTTTATAGTGCCTATAAAAATTACGTCATACAAAATTCAACTGACCAAAGATAGGCCAATACAAATAATAAATCATCAATGACAGGTCAGTTTACATTTTAATTGACCAATGGTAAGCCAGTATGGCGTCATTTTTTATATTCACTATAAATAGCTTTGTACCTATTTCTAAAAGCAATTTTATAACTTACTTTTTTTTCTGTCGGTCAGTCTGTCACACAATTGGTCTGTAATTCTATAGAGAAAATATGATTTACAGGTGTCTATTTCATTTTCATTAAAAATAAGTTGATAAAGATTATTAATACACATTTTTTGACATTTTAAACAATGAATTTTTAAACTTTAGAATTTTTTAATTAATAGGAAGCATACTTAGATCTTTAAAAGAAGCTGCACTGTAGAGGAGAATCATATCGGTTCAGAGGTAAGCGAGATCCTTGGGTACAGTAAGACAGACAAAGATCGTGTTACTTTTACAGATAGATGGACAAATTTACCTGTGTTTGGAAATATTTTTTAAGAGTGTGTAATGAGACATGACCACGGGTGATTAATTTTCTTTTATAACAAAACTTTCTGTGTAAAATTTTTTAACAAACATATATATACTCACAAGGGCGTGCCCACACATTTTCTAGATCCCCCCCTCCCCCTCTTATACGGATCTGTACACAGTTTTTTTTGTTATAGCTAAAGAGTTAACATTTTACACCTTTTATTTTTTCTTTTTTCAAAATTTAACCGTGGGGAAATGTTCAAAGGGTTATACCCCAACCCCTGCCCCATACATGGTGCAGAGCACGCTTATTCATGCAATATAGCATAAACAGATAATAGAAATAATTTTCTCGTATTCATTCGAATCCGGTGGATAGGAACCGGTTCTCATCCATACAAAAAAAAATATGTCTAGCATCGTATTTTATCCAGCTTTCTACGAATATAGAAATGTACAATCATAAGATTAAAACTAGTTACGATGAGAGAAATAACTATTTTCGCCTTCTTCATAAGAACGATTAATTGATATACATCTCCAATTAAAATAAACAAAATTACCCCTAAAAATCTAATTAAGCCACTTCTAAGATAATTTTAATAAATAAACATTAAATTTCCATGTGTAATAAAATATGTACGGTTTTGTTTATACTTTTAAATTAATATTCTACCTTTTATGTATTATGTGTTCATGTTTGTTTATTCTACTATTAGATTTCAGAGCTTTTTCGCTTTTATGGATGTTGTCATCCTTGTTTTAAATATTGAATGTTTTATACAGTATGAAAAGTACATCAAGGTGTGTGACTTTAGCGCGCAAGCGCATGTGCGCGTTATTTATGTGTGTACGTGTTGACTATTATCTATCTATCTATTATACACATGACTTTATATCTATCTCTCTATCTATCTATCTATTATTAAATCATAATACAGTATGAAAAGTACATCAAGGTGTGTGACTTTATCGCGCAAGCACATGCGCGTTTTATCTATATGTGCTTGAATATCATCTATCTATCTATTATCTATCTATCTAACTACGGGATCTTAAGGGATAAGACAATGGACGATAAATTGATGTCCATCCCATATCGTACCCAACAAAATTACCCCTTTGAATGTAGATTATGATTATTGTTCCTTTTTATTTAAAGACAAAGGGAGAGAAGGTGTTTATAATATTTTATGTTTATGATAATTTTAAAGTAGCTGCCCTCATAGATAAGAAGGGTATAGTAGCTCTAACAGGGACAATGATCAACCCTGAACTTTTACGTGTTATACAAATTTTATTATTTTATTCGTATCCTATGCTAAAAATTGTACAAAAATTGCTTAAAAACAGGATACAGTACAAGAACATAATCTTATATTTAGGATATGGACGTACGGACGGACTTTCTGGTAACGATTATAGAGTTGGTAGGTTTTCTAAATCGTACATAACTGTTACAGGAATCTTTAGCTAAGGTTTGAAATCTCTAGGACAATTCTAACCTAACTAATTAAAGAAAAGGGCTAAACATCATTGACGGACCTTGACTAAAACAAAGCTTCGCTTAGAAAATGTGTACAAATCAATAATGTAAAGAGTTGATCTTCAAAAGCACATGTATACTAAGTTGTGTGTGTGTGTTAGAATAACATGAGATATTTATTCACTTGTTAAAAGCGAAGCTTTTCTATAATTAGGGTCGGTCGGTTCGTCCGTCCGTCCGTAACGGATAGCCTTTTCCGTTAATTTAGGCATGCTATAATTGTCCTATCGACTTCAAATTTTGCATGGTGATCCCTGTAGTAGTTAGGTACAATTTAAAAAGCGTAGCAAGTCTATAATCGTTACCAGAATGTCCGTACGTCCATTTTCAACATGTTGATTTTTCACTTTTAACAAATTTTTATATGATTTAAATATCCGATTAATCTGATTTTTGTTATACTGATTCCTGGGACAACAAAGTACAATATTAGAAGTAAAGCACCTCTATAATCAAGTCCTAAAAATGTGAGTATGTCCTTAAACATTATTCCTCATCAAGCATTTTTTCAAGAAATTTACTTACAATTTTGCTTCGACTGTTATATATTTATATTCTGACACCATACAAGTGTTAATGCCATACCGTTTCAGAGCTTCGCTTTCATAGATGTTGTCATCCTTGTTTAAAATGTAGAGATCAGGGACCTAAAGAAATAAGACAATGGCCGATTAATTGTTTTACAATGGTGGTGCATTAAAATAATCCTTCTGTAGATTAAAATTATTGGTTAAAACTTTTGAACACTCAACTTATTGAATCAACAAATCAAAATTCACTAAAAAGTCGCCAAAGTTGTTAAGCTAACGAACAATAATAGTTATTTCCCGCATCGTATTATAAACAGCTTTCCGCGGATAAAGAATGTACAATTGTATGATTAAAACCAGTTTTTTTAGCTGGTGCCTTCGGCAACTCGGGGCTAAAAAACTGGTTTTAATCTTATGATTGTACATTTTTATATTTGTAGAAAGCTGCTACGATGCTAGACATAGTTTTTTCGTATGGATGAGAACCGGTTCCTATCCACAAGATTCGAATGAATACATTATTATAAATCTTTGGGGACCCATTGTCCCCTTTCTCTCTATGTGCATAGCTACTCTTGTCTGAAGTCTACAAGGTTTGTCATTGACTAAACCCTCCATAATTAACGCGTCTTTTTTTTACTCCAGGAGCAACACAACGCAGGTTACGAATATAGATTTATTGATGAGTACCTACTACCGTGTGTTAAAAGTTTGTGATCAAAAATAATTTCAAACATTCACTGACCAATATAAAAAAAAAACTTATTTTGTTTCTTAATTTTGTAAACATTGTGCTTTAAATAAATAATTATGTTCATTACAATTAAATTTATCCTTCATGTAAAAATAAAAAAAATATCACCAAAAAAAAAGTAGAATTGAGACCCCTAGCGCTAAAATTTTAAACTACATATAATATAAGTTTAGGCATTTTTCATTTTCAGGAATCTTAAGAGGTAAAGAAATGGCCTATAAATTGATGTACACACCCCAATGATGATACACAAAATCACCCCTTTTGGAGATTAAATAAGTGGTTGAAAAGTTTGGAGGCTCAACATAACAGTAAAAATTTAATACAAGTCCCCAATGTTGTTAGGGCAACAAGTTTAATTATTTTTCATTTTCAGGGATCTTAGGGGATAAGACAATTGATGATGAAATGATATACATTACCGATGATGGTACACTAAATTACCCCTTCTGAACATTAAATTTAGTGGTTGAAAAGTTAGCACACTCAACTTAATGAATCAACCAATCAAATGCTAATTCTAATTTTATATTCAGGGATCTGAAGAGATAAGACAATTGTGTACATCACCGATGATGATTGCCTTTGGATACCAAGCCTATTACATGAAGTAGTAAGCTTTTTTCTGTAGCAAAGGATCTCGCTAACCGCTGAACCAATATGGTTCTCCTTTCCAGAAAAGCTTGTTATAGGTCCTAAGTTGGTTTAAGGTTATTTTATTTTTATAAATAAGTCTTGGCATGGTTTTTGGCTATTTTTCTGCCCATATATATCCCTTCGAATATATGAGCCCCTATATGCTAGGGGCCCAACACCAGACGCCAAGTAACCTTCTTATGGACATAATTGTCCTTGTTTTGCTATCAATTTCGCTGCGACGCAATTTAATACAGGGCCAGTCTCCTTCAGACGACAATTAGCCCTTATTACTTCCCCCTATATCCTAACCCTTTCTTTTCAATATTCCTATCATCCTATCTCCCCCAGCACCACAATTTCCCCTTTCTTCTTCTTTCCCCTCAGTTTTCTTTGTCCCCCCTCCCTTTAGTTTCTCTTCTTTTATTCGTCTTTTTAAGTAGCAAAGCTACTCTTTAATTCGAAATATCATTGGTCCGACAGTCTGTTCATCTCATTTTCAAATTTAAACATGATGATTCCTGTAACAGATGGGTAGAATTCAAGGTATCTCTATAACCATTACCAGGAAGTCTATAGGCAATTTATTAGGACATATATTCACTATATCTTTGTTAATGTTCGTTTGTCTAATATTCTGTATTGCTAAGAACAGATCTATATAGTATAGAATATAGATGTATTACAGATAACTACCTCCTCCCCATGACATTTTTCGAAGCTGGTAAATTGTTTTCTGCTAACTGGCTGTCTTTATATTCCCAAAACCATTTGTTGATTTTCAGAAAAGTTTCGCTTTTAACAGACAAAAAAAAAAAGAATTTAAATAATATATATGTCTGAAGTTAATGATCTCGGAAAATTCTGTTCCGAACTATTTGTATACTTTTTTGGGAAACTTTGTTATTGTCGTTAGGTGGTTTTAGGCTATTTTATTGAAATTAGTCGCTTACCTCTAGAGGCTAGGGGCTAGGTAGACCACTCGTTTCAATGTTGAAAGCATTTGTATGTCTATCTATCTATCTGTCTGTCTTTTTTGTAGGTTCTGTTTGTATGTCTGTCTGTTTGTAAGATGTGTGTATGTCTGTCTATCTATCTGTCTGTCTG
>LS056507.1:0-12195 GCA_900241095.1 Acartia tonsa
CGCTTCAAATGTCGTCGTTGTTCTAAGAATAAATATTGTCTTTAGTTTGAAGCGAAATTATTATAAGTTTTACAACATTCCCGCCAAGGGAAGAGCTTCAAACCAGCTTCTGCAACAATTAGAAGATAGAAACTTCATACATCACTCAAATTGAAACTTGAATCTCAACACCTTGAGGTATTAAACCAGGACTTAAGGAGTCCTCAAAATATAAACTGATCAACAAACACATAGAATTAAGGTATGTAACCAGAACTAATGGAGTTCTCATTAGGTGTGCGTTAAAGAAACAAATACAACCCACCTTTAATAATGTCTTCTGGAGGAACTCTTGTGAGATCTTCTTCTTAGAACTTCCTCATTGCCATTCAGCTGATCTCTCAGATCCCTTGGGAACTTATTAGGATTCCTCTGGGATAACACATGTCTAGCATCATTGTGCTGCAATCTCTTTAGACCTCTAGTATAGTCTCTTACAATTCTATTACTAGAGGTAGAACTGGAAGGTGTAGGCTCTGTCTCATTATCCTTCTGTCTCTCCCCAACAGTAACAGACACATCTCTCAAAACTCTTAGCTGCTTCATTTTCCTGAACTCTCTATTATTTAGAGCATCAGGATTATACCTCTTAAAAGTATTCATCCTAGCCTTTCTCTCCAATGCCCATTGCCTATTTCTCTCAGTATTCTTACCAGGCATAGCTTCATACACAGATTGGGCTAAACCCACTCTGTCCTCAGACTCATAAAAAACCTTATCATTCAAGAAATTCATTCTTCTCTTGGGTAGAATCCCAGATACAGAATCCTCAATCCTCTTTAACTGTGCTCTGGTATTATCTTCTCTCTTTGTTAAGACCAGATCCAAAATTCTAACACATGTCTTCTTTTCTCTCAATCTGAGTAGGCAGCCTCTCATGTAATCATATGCTCTGATGTGCTGAACCCAAAATTCACCAGCTTCCTTAGTATCCAGAGTAGACAGTTTAGACAGAAGAGAGTAGATATTAGCCGGATCAAGTCTTCCCCATTCACACAATGCTGGAATGATTTCACGACCATTTTGAGGTCTAGGAGACTTAATCTCATTCTTCAAAGCAATATCCACACTGAACTCATAAACAGAAGTGGAAAACTGGGGGCTTGGCTGAAGATCAATCTGTAGACATGGCTCACCAGAATCATCAATTACATATTCCCTCTTGAACAACAGATCATATCTATTGGCTAGCAAGTCTGGCCTTGGAGTTGGCTGTTCACACATAAAGTCAGGCAGGTGGACTCTCTCTAACACAGCAAACTGATTGAAAAATACATGTCTGGCATGATGCAGATATCTTTCACCACCACATTGGGGTACAGGAATATTAGAATACAAATCAGCTAGATTCTCAAGAAGAGGGTTAAATCCAACTTTGATTGATCTCAGCAAATCTGCTCTAGTCTTAGCATTACATATTGCATCAGTGTCATCAATGCAAGTATTAATCAGAGCTTTAGCTACAAAGTAAGAGAACCAACAGTTGAATGAATCCTGAGTCATTCTCAAGGAGTATAAAGTCAAATCAGGATCAGGAAAGAGATTTCTAATCAGGGTGCCCATCAGAACCTGGTAAATTTCAACCATACTTCTAAGCCTTGCTTCTAAGTAATACCAGATAAATAAAGGTTGCTCAGAACCAGCCCATGCCCATCTTTGATCCATGAATTCAATACCAACTGGAAAGGGACTTCCATTGCAGACTACAGACAGCGAGAAAATATCAAAGCTGTCCATTCTGCATCCTGCAGCAACAGCTAGACTTCCCAGGTCAAAGGCCTTGAAATTGATACTAACTCCATAGAAATCTTCAAGAAAAGAGGTTAGTAATTTGACTTGATGATCTGCATTATCCATGTACACAACAGGCCTAGCTTTCAGGAACTCAAGAACTTCATTAGGCATATCACTGAATGTAAAGGTAAATGATTGGCACTTCGGGACATACTGATCATGGGTATCCTCTGGTACCCTGTCCCAGGGAAATTTTATGGTAAGGGTGGTTGTGTAACCATCAGAAAAGGTTATTCCAACAGGTACTTCAACTAATGTTTTGTCATCAGCATTGACTTCAACAGTATGACACTCCTTCCCATCTTTCTTGGCTGACAGAAGATCAAAATAGGCTTGTCTTGGTATTTTCACTGTTTGAATGAAGCATGGAGCATTGAGTGTATGGAAAAATGATCTTGACTGAGCATTGAGTGCATTATTCAGCCTGGACAGTGCAGAGGACAACTCCCTCTTACTGTAATCACCCATCAGGATCAGCATATGAGTCATTTTGTCTGGTACTAGTTGTTTGTTCATAACAGGCTGATTCCATGATCTAGTGTAATATTGATCAGTGTAGAGTGAGGTATTTAGTGGTGAACCTCTAGGTAGGATATCAGAGATGTTCCAGTTATCTTTGATTTTCAGATGTTGCTCATAGATTCTTAAACAGGAGTATGCACTGGACTCCTCATTTTCATCCTTAAAGATGTCAGACTCATCATAGAGTACATTTTCATATTTTTCTGATTTTTCAGAAAACAATTTTCTTTGGTAGGATTCAGTCAGAAAAAGCTCTTCTCCACCTAAATCCTTTGGGTCTCTGCTTTTCAATCTTTCATCCAAATACTTTCGCTTTGAAATTGGATCTGGTGCAGACATTATAAATCTATTAAACAATCACATAATTATATTTAAAATAGAAATATTTGGTGTGCCGGGAATTAAACATAAAATTAACTATCTATCTTAATGATAAAAACAATAAAATGAATTTTATTTACATAGTATAAAATATTTTTATAAAATTACACATTCAATAAGTGATTAAAAGATAGTAGAGATGAATAAATACAAAAAAAACATCCAGATTTACTTAACAGTATTGATACTTTGAAAGAATTCTTTAGAATTGAGGTTAAGATCTGTCACAGATGAAATAACACACACATCTCTTGGTGATCTCTCAACAAACCGGATAACACACTTCTTTCCAGAAGTGTTTGGATAGGAAATAAGGACTCCTCTTCCATTTTTGATGATATCTACAACCTTGCCTAACTTCCACTTCTCTAACTTATTATTGATGTTATCAAGAAATCGAAAAACAACAATATCCTCCATCTTCACTTCATCAGTATGGCTCATTTTGATAGGTTTAGGAATGAGATGGTGCATACGATCTAGAAGAAGTTGGTACCAATATGACTGAATAGATTCCAGGCGTTTTAAGAGATGAGTGGGGCATGATGATTCTGTCAGATGCATCGGTCCTTCAATAACTCTATTGTGTGATCTGCCAAGTTTAAATCGGTTTGGTGTGAGTATATCCCACCCAAAGTCAGCTGAATTAGATTGGTCAGCTCTTGCCAGGGGTATATCATCTATCTCTGATGCCATCTTGCTGAAGATTGTTTCCCATTGTATGGGGGTAAGAGCAATATCTGTGTTGATAGCTGATTTATTAAGCATGTCCCTGAGGGTTCTAATTTTTCTTTCAACTCTTCCTCTTTCCATATGGCTTTTAGAAGTGGATGGATAAACTTCTATGCCAAGGGACTCCCGTAATTGATGATTAGCATCACGCAAAGTGAATTCTACTTTATCCAAGCTTGTCAACTGTGTGCCCTGGTCGACAAATAGGCATGAGGGTACTCCATGTCTGCCAGAATGCCTTTCAAGAGCCATTACAACATCTTGGGTTTCTAATCCTTCTAGTACTAGGATACTAGTTGCAGATGACAAGAGACATACTATGACTAAAGCATAAATTTTCACTTCAGGTTGAGACCTTGTAGACCGAGAGTTTCTGAAAGGCTTTGATTTAAAGCCATATACTATGTCACACATAGAGTGGTAGAAAGCAGGTACTATTTGATATCTAGATTGAGGATGGTTACCCATTTCTAATTCAAGCGTTTTCTTCAACAGCATACGGCAGCGAGGGCAATTCCTGCGAACTTCTTGAATAATCCTCCTTGGATTATTGATGGGAAATACATACTTCATTAGCTCATTTAACGTGGCTTCATTTCCAGCATGCTTCCTGGTCTTGTGGTGAATTTCCATCAATAATGAAAAGAACAAGTCAGAATCAGCTGATACAATAGGTAACACACCTTTTATCATATTTCCATCAAAAAATACTTTGAAGTTTAGGTCTTTCTGGATTACCTCGGCATCTGCTGGGATTCTTCCATGAGCGTAGAATATACCATCTTTCTCTTCGTAATCCTGCAATTTAACCTTATTTAGTTTTGACAGCAAGATACAAGTTTCAATACGGAGAAAATGATTAAAAGATTCAATGCTGAGAATCTTAAAGTACTCAGGAGGAACACCATTAGAAGCTGCTATAGCAGAGCACTTTTTACAATCCTGGGACTGATGGAGTCCCCTGCTCTGATGGGCTTTGTGTTTGACTGACCAGATGAAGTCAAGTACTTTAGTCATAATTCTTATTGATTTAGAGAATCCATTCTTAATTACATCAATAGGTGATGTAGAAACCCTGCCGGCTTTAGCAACGAAAGAATGGAAATTGGTATTACATGAACATTCTAGACAATGTTGAACTACATTTGAGATGCCAAAGCATTGCTCTATTAGAATCTGGCCATTATGTTGAGGGCAACCACTACAATGCATTGAGGTAGGAAAAAATTGTAGTGAAGCAGAGGAAACTTGTGCCGAAGGAAGTGGAACTTCAGGAAAGCATTCCTCATTAAGAAGTTGGCTCTGTGTAGCAGAGAGTTGTATGTCCAGGAATGTAGTTTTAGGCATTGATTTCTTTGGCAACTTCATCCATGGATAACCTGATACCCACAAGGAACCACTTGAGAGGTCTGATGGCTTTAAAGAAGATGGTTTTGTAATCATGTCTGCTGGATTCAAAGAACCATCAATATGATATAAAGGTATAGATTCCTTTGTTCCTACAACTGCTTCAATTAACCTTCTGATTTCCATGACTCGATTCAGACAAAAGAGTCTAAGCCTCTTGTTTGTATTGTGGCACCAGGCCATAGCTATAGAACTATCTGTGAAGTAAAGAACTTCAGTGACTAAATCTCCAAGTGATAGCTTGATATCATAGGCAAGAGCTGCAGTGATTCTGATAGCCTCCAGCTCGTTGCGAGGCACAGAGTTCTTCATCAATCTGCTCTTAGATGCCATTAGTTGACAGCTGTAATTACCATTTTCTAATTCTACTCCAGCATAAACAGCGCCACCGCCAGCAAATTCAGCTGCATCACTTATACATAGGAGTCTTATAGACTTAGGAGCAGTGTTTGCTGGAAAGAGATATCGGGGAATACTAAGACTGGGAATTTCTAGAAACTCTGCAAACCTATCTCTCCAATACTTTTGTAAATCTTGGGATAGCGGTTTGTCCCAATCCAGGCCTGAGAGAGCCTGACAGTCAAGCTTTAATTGAAGCTTGTATGGCTCCCACCATCCACTGGTGTCCCAAAACTCACAAACTCTTGAAATAACCATTCTTCTAGTAATTTCAGTTGATTCAAGAAGTAGAGATACATCAGCTGGATTTTGGACTGGAAATGGGTTTGGAGATTTAATTCCCCTCTTCTTAATGTTGAAGTTTAGCTCTGTGAAACCAGGAGAGAATGTGTCCTGAGACACGTTCCATTTGTAACCTAGGACTTTTAAGGAGTCCTCAAGCTCTGGGTGACCAGATAGAATCACAAATTTTGCAGAAAAGCCACCTGCTTCTAAGACTTTAAGGACTTGTTCAATTTGTTCCAGGCATTTTTCTTTTGTATGGTCTCCACCAATCATGTCATCCACATATGTGTCAAGGATGATGACAATGTAAGCCAAAGGATACTGGTCTTTGAGGAGTGTTGCAAGTTTTTCTAAAGCATATGTAGCCTGATTGGCACTGCTTGATACTCCATACCATGCTACTAGCATGACATACACATCAGGTGGTTTACTGGGGTCCAAGTCCCCAAATAAGAAAAGTTGATATCTATAAGAGCTTGGTTTTAAGTGGAGCCTATTGTAAAGCTTTGATATATCACTTGTCCAAATAAATTTCTTTGTCCTTGCCCGGTTAAGGATGTCCTGGATTTTCTTCATCTTGTTCTCACCCTTGGCTAGACATTCATTTAATCCTGACATTGAAGGATCAACCACCAGTCGCACTGGTGTGCTGGCTGAATCCTTCAGGACATATCTCCATGGCATATAATGCCTAAATGCACCATTATTTATCAACTCCTGATGTTGTTGGGGGAGATCCTCCAGTTTCTTAAGAAAACCTTTACTAACTAGGTCTTTATGAGCTTCCTTGACCCTTGCTTTGATATCATCAGATGCTTTGCATTGGGACTTGTATACCTTTTCAGCTTGTTTATAATTATCATTACCCCCATGCTTATCAGATAGGAATTGATCTGCAGGCTTGACAAACGGCAGGTCAACATAAACTCTTTTCTCATCAAGATTAACAGAGACACTCTCCTCAATCATTTGTTGCTCAATTCTTTCATTCAGCGACATCATTTTAGTACGGTTAGAGACCGAGCATTTACAAAGCTTACACTTTTCACACCTGAAGTTGACTGTGTCGTCTTTATCTTGCTCATCCAAGAATGATCTGAGTTTTCTTAATGGGACCTTGGCCTTAAATGCCGTAACACTGAAACACTGGCAATGAAGGCTAGAGCACAATTCATAATCAGGTAAACATTCATCAAAGACTTCTTGACCCAATTCATTGAAACTCTTACTGTCGACTGGGGTAGGAAAAATGGTTTCCCCTGATAGAGTCGTGTAGCTGTACGACAGTGATGGAGTTTTGAACTCTGATAGTGCACACTCAGAATCAACTATATCTGGCTTAAGGGCATACATTAATGATGGATATAAAGAATTACGATACTGGTTAACCACTTCAGAGAAGTAGATATTGAAGTGGTTTACATTGCCATGAAATTTATGATTTGCCTCAGAGAAGGAGGAGTGGGGGCCACCATAGCAGTAATATGAACCAAAAATGTCTTTAAATGGGGCTTTGTACAGACCTATCCCTGACGGAAGACTGAGGACACATTCTGGTTCAAGCTCGGGTGATTTTAACCCAATTAACAATCCAATTCTATCCTTACCAATGTACTGTGGTAGTGGAGTGTTGAGAGGGAGATTAGAATGTTGACGAGCTTCTTCATTAACTGCTGTTAGATCATACCCAGGAATCTTACTAGTTATGGTTTGCATTCCCTGAGCTTCTAGTTCATGATATTTACCAGATGGAGTGGGGCCAAGTATCATTTGATAGGTTCCATACTCTGTCCATATTTTTCCACCAGAAACAACGCCTATAGCACTTGGTTCTGTTCCTGTGACTTTCATCCCTATTTCTTCTGCTAGCTTTCCCTCGACTAGGTGCTGGTTAGCACCTCGGTCGTAAAGGCACAAAATAGATTTGCCATTAATATTAAGGAACTGCATGACTCCAATAGAATCATGCTTTACTTCATTAATGATATCCTCAGGACTAGGTTTTTCCTCTTTACCTGTCGAAGTATTAAATACAGGTGTAGGGTCTAGCAGGTTAGGTTTCTTGGAGCGAGATAGATCTTTGCTTTTAGGTTTCAGCCCAGTAAGAACTTGAAAGTGAGATGCCATATTTATTGGGGCTTTCAGATTGTCAACATCAAACCCAGGAATGTATTTCTCAATAGCTTTAAGGATCTCAACATTGGAGGGCTTAGTATGTTGGGGGTTGAAACAAAATAGCACAGAATATGGTGATCTTCTTGGATTTGATTTAGAGGCCTTTTTACACTCTTTACAAATCAATTCAAAGGGAACTTGATCCATATTACTACACCCTTTAGAACTGCAGTTGTCAGATGACTGCAAGCATACTAGGCAATGACGATATGGAAATTTCCTGCGATCTTCAATCCTCTCCTTTGGGCTTCTGAAGAAAAACTCCCTGCATTCATTTAGCTGGTGCTTGTGACCATCAAGTATACAAGGAAACTTTAATTGGGAAGCTGGTTTACTGCTAGAAGCTTTATTTTGAAAATTAACAGAACCTGCAAGGGGTTCTCTATCATTATCTGCATCAGAATCAGTAATATTTCTTTCAGATGAAACAGCATGAGCCCTTACTGTCTTTGACCTCTCAACTCGTACTTTATTTAGCTCACTGTTTGGTGGAGCCTCTGTACGTGCTGCAGTATCATGGGACTGGTATGATTGATAAACAGCATTTATCAATAGTTTAAATGCAGTTTTACCGCGAATTCTTACAGTATCTTCATCCATCATCTGCATTTTATCGACAAATTTTGATTTGGCATCATAAGGAACATATGATAGTAATAAATGGAGGAAATCAATTGAGAA
Source organism: Acartia tonsa (assembly GCA_900241095.1). Taxonomy (NCBI): domain Eukaryota; kingdom Metazoa; phylum Arthropoda; class Copepoda; order Calanoida; family Acartiidae; genus Acartia; species Acartia tonsa. The sequence continues at coordinate 8,416 of LS056507.1, forward strand.
AATGTATTCCTTTGCCTCATCTGAAGGGATGTCTTCAGAAACAAGAAGTTTGTTGATTCTTTGAAAGGCTGAATTAAGAGTCCTGTAATACTCAAAGCTTGTATTAGGATCATGGTGTGAATTAGGTTTACTTAGTTTGCTGACAGGAAGCAAGATATCTGTAGTCAATGTTTTTAAATCACCATACCTGTGTATAAGGACTCTTTTTATGGATTCATAATCATTTTTGAATTCCGAAACCTCATCCTGAATGCTAGATGATAGGAATTTGTTGTACAGCAGTTCTGCCTTTTCCTCTGAAATGTCAAAATCTTCAGTATAAGCAGCAAAGCGCCTAAAGAATTCAAATACAGTTATTTCTGAATGTTTGGAGAATTTTGGCAGGCTGTCATACAGTTTGCTGGCTTGGGAACGCTGGTGAATACCAAGACTGTGATAAAGGTTTCTTACTTGAGCTGACCAGTCAATTGCCCTTTCAATGGTGACAGTTACCTCCTCGCAAAGCATAATATCATGATTAGAGTTTTTCATATAATAATGAAGTGATCTTTGAATTTCCCTACTCTGTGAGTCAACAGCTGGCAACTGATTCCTGTAAATGTCAGAGAGTGTACATTTTGACATTTTTGCAGGGTCGGGAGATATTAACCTCTTTAATCCAGCAATATTGGATTTTATAAGTTTTCCCTGTAGGTTTAGAGCATTGCTGACATTATCACTATTGTTACTTTGGATTGAGGCATTATCATCATTGCTCATTGGATTAGGTATATCACACATTGCCTTCTTGTTTATAGTAGGTTGAAGACCAGTATTGACTTCAGGAATAAGTTGAGCATTATGAGGTGCTGCTAATTGTTGATATGGGTTAGACTTACGCTGAGATTCACTCCAGGATGTAACATGCTGTGAATTAGGATCAATTGGTACTGATGGAGTACCCTTAAGATTAGGGGCATGGCTCACTTCATTAGGAGCTGTTAATTGTTGAAGTGGGTAAGACTTACGCTGGGATTCAACCCAAGATGTAACACGCTGTGAATTATGATTGGATAGTACTGGGGGAGTACCCTTAAGATTGGAGGCATAACTCACTTCATTCGCAATGTATGCAGTCTGCTCTTGGGTTGTTGGAAATGGAATGTTTTTACTATTGCTTTGACGTATATATTCCAATTCAACAGCAGTGTTAGTCTTGAACGTATTAAGCTCCCTGAGCAAAGCCCTTTGAGAGGTATTCAACTTTTCATTTACCTCAGTAATATTTTTTATAGCCAGATCAGTATTTGCACATTTTTGAACCAGTTCATTGGAACTGGTAAGTAGTGAATTAAGTGCATCACTCGATGGAAGTTGCTTCAAAGTATTTTCCAAGGAGATTAGTCTTGCATTCATATCTAGCGTTTCATTGGCTTCAAGTACTGCTACTCTTTCAGCTAGACGAGGTTGGTGAGCTTTCAGTGAATTTAATGCTGGTATGACTGCCTCAAGAGCAGTGAGACGATTAAGAATTTCCATGGTTGTTGATGATGATTCTCCAATTTGTTTTATACCACGGGGAGCTATTTGGTCAGAAGAATTTTCAACCAGAGAAGGGAATCCATGGAAGCTGCTTAGGTTGGATTCAGATGTACACTTCAAGCTCCACTTTAGCTTATGCTCATCAAGAAGAGTTGCTAGCTCCGAACACCTTTCTAAGACATGATCAAGTTCACGCTCAAGTGCAATCATTCTTACTTTACTCAAGCTGGATGATAACGATATATATTTTGAGTGAAATTTGGATTTCCAATTCTGATCAACGCATGTATTTGTACCATAATGATTTATATGGACTGTGACTGAATCCAGAAATGTGTTTATGTCTGATAAAGAGCAGTCATTATTGATTGGAGGAAGTGAGTCCGGGTTTGATATCAGTGCAGTACCTGCACTAGCAGCAAAGGGAGTAGAGATGAATGTGGAGGTATCATCATTATTGACCTTTGGGGTGTTATTATCTTCTCCACTAGAATGATTTGGACTGCATAATGGCGTACTGGTACTAATCCCAATGGTAGGTGACAATGCTCGCTTCTTATCTATAATGGCTGACCGCTGGGATTTCCTGATAGTCAGCAAGGGATTATCTTTCTCACTGCATTCTGTTAATCCAGACTTAGCTGATTGTGAGCGTGTTTGAGCTCCTGTAACAGTTATTGATCTTCCTCTTGATACAGGCACACCCCTCTTAAGAGAACTTGACCTTCCTCGACAGGGGGATGACACATCTTTGGGGGTGATTTGATCTCTAATCCTATCAGTGGAGCTTTCTCTCGAGCCTGGTGGTAAATTCATTTCTATAATTATTTAGCTAGCTCTAGAGGAGAGCCCTGCTTAGAAAATATACTCTAAGATTATATCCTTATTCTTGATAGTATTTATATAAAAAGGAATATGAGGAACTTTATATTATAACTGGCAGCAAAGTCATTTAGAAAAAAAATTAATATAACATGACATTGCATGTCTTTGATACCTTGTAATTAATCGGCTAGCTCTAGAGGAGAGCCCTGCTCAGAATTATCCAGTAAACTGTATCTTTTTAACAGTATTTATGAAAAAGACAAATGTTATGGGTTAAAATACCCATAAACTATGAATTACAGGTTCAGTATCACTATTAAGTTTAAAGGAGATAATAGACATTCTGTGGAGTATTACTCAAGTTTACATGAATTATCACTTTTATTTCTGCAGGATTTTGCATCTAATTAATTCACAGAGTAATTGTCAATAATAATTAGATCTGACAAAAGTGCTTATATCAGCACACACAAAAAAGAAAGGTTAAGTGCTGAGACAGAGGTTACTAGGGTGTTATTAATAACTTAAATAGTGACTTTATTTAACTTTCCGCGGGATTTAAATCTAATTATATTACAGAAAGTTGACAACAGATTATTCTGCAGAAAGATCACTTTTATTAACAATAATTTCTGTATTATTTCAATTGAATAAACTGCCGAGAATCGCGGCAAATTCGATTAAAATGCGCGGAAAATTAGACGAAAATTATTGTGTTATTTTACTAAAAATCCGCCGGAATCTTAGATTTAACACACAGTAGGATAGTGTATAATTGTACTATAATAATAACTTGGTATTTCCGCGGGAATGTCAACAATAGATTCGATATATTATCACTATATTCACCCTTTAATCTCGCGCGATTTAGTTTGAGAAAATTGTTGTGTTCTATTACTTAAAATCCGCGGGAAATTTCGTATTAACACAGTAGAATAGTGTGTTATTGTTTTGTGCTAATAACTCAGTATTTCCGCGGAAGATTCACCGACAGATGCAATATCATCACTTAATTTCGCGGGATTTATTTGTTATTAAAAAAAAACACTAATAAAAAATCGCGGCAGATTGGATTGAAATCCGCGGGAAAATTAGACGAAAATTACAGAGTATTATACTTAAAATCCGCGGGAATTTCATTTGAGAACACAGAATAATAATGTGCAGTTGTTTTGTAACATTAAATTAGTATTTCCGCGGGAAAATCAATGTTAGAAGCGATATATTATCACTATATTCGCCCTTTGGTTTCGCGCGATTTTATTTGATACAAAATTGTTCTACAACACACTTTTTGATATAAAAAAAAGTATAAAATGCTTTTATAAAACTCATTAAAATTTAGAACTGTAAAATGACTTCTATGGGGTCCTAACGATTGACCCGATTAAGAGAGAAAATGAAACATTTTATCATTATTAACGTAATACTTTA
>LS056508.1:0-12194 GCA_900241095.1 Acartia tonsa
TAGTTTTAATCTTATAATTGTACATTCTATATCCGCGGAAAGCCGTTTATAATACGATACGAGAAATAACTATTATATAATTTTCAATGACTAATAAATATTTAATTTACTCTAGGTGGGAGGGTGCGGGAGGATTTAATGTCATCCTATAAAAATTGTCTAAAAAATCTTACGTAACAGACAGACTCTCAATCAATAATTAACATTAAGTTTGAATATCTATTGCCTTTATTTTTTTATTTGATATAAAAAATATGGCAAGTCTTTTTATGTAAAGCAAAATATAAAACCCAAGAAAAAAAGATGGTTTTTTTGAATGTTAAGAAATATTGTGAAATCTGATTCTCTTTCAGGAAAGCCATCAGCTCCCTCTAGCAATATCAGATCATTTGCCACACTACGTGAACAGGCCAGAAAAGATTTTAAAGTTGAAAATAATGGCTTCAAGGATAATACAGAACATAACAAATCAGATGTAGAAATTATAAATGGCGTTAAAAGCACTTATTCAGGGATGGATGCTTTAAATATATTAATTTATATTATTATGTTATCTTTATTATACTAGCGGCTCCGCCCTTATAGGTCCGTAGGGGTACTTTTAAGAGAAGGAAGGGGCGACATAGACTCCCAGCTTTCTTTTTATCTTTAAAAATAAGAAATTAAAAAAATTGGAGAAGACTTTTTTTGCAACGATTTCTCTAACAAGTTAGTTAAAACCTTCGAACATCCTTCTAACTTTGGGAAAGATATGTCATTCACAACTCTCTTCGTCAAATTGTGGGCGTAATTGTCCTTGTTAATTGGTTAAGTTGGTTTAAAAGAGTATCCACTTGACAGGTGAAACAGTACACCGTTCCAGCAAGCCTGACCTGCAAGGAATGCGGGCCAGTTTCTTCAGCAATAATAATACATCAACAACCACTACTAATAGCTTAAGTTCTAGACTGGTGAAGCCGAGTAGTTTTACTAACAGTCAAGCAGATGCCAATAAAGGAATAGAGACAATTTTAGGTTTTATAAATAAATATTAGGTATGTCAAATAGAGTTTTTTGCTATTAACCTTTTAAGTGCAAATGCAAATTACCCGTGTATTAGCTTAAAACCTGCCCTGGACAAATACAAGCTTTCTCGAAACGTTTTGACATAGTTCCTGTGGTTTCGAGGTCCTATTACCATACAAATATAGCTACTTACACATATAGGATCACTCTAAATTGCTCTATTATAAAAGGAAACTTATCACAAATGCCTACAACTGTTGGCAACTCAGAGCATTTATCAGTTGCCATTACAACGGTGGCAAGTACAAGAAGTTTTGCCAAATCTATGGCCACCAGCAACATAGGCAGACTGACAGCACCACAATCTGTCAGTACAAATCTTGGGTTTACATCAAGGCTGGCAACTTTGTCAAGTAGTGGTCAGGAAGAAAATAACAGACACAGCAAAGAAGCTAAGGTATTTTTCCTTATCTTTAAGTCAGGGGTGTATATTCTACACAAGATTCATTTTTTCCCCTGCTGCAATTTTTTTTACCCTCCTATTTTTTGTTCCAGCAAGGAAGGAAAAAATGGAAAAATATTTTCAGAACTCCTAATTTTATTCAAAATATCCCCCTTCCCACATGTTCTTTTAGTTTTTTTTTTCACCAAGGAGGGGAGAAAAATGGCAAACTGTTTTCAGTTCTCTTAAATTTTAAATCCCCCCCCCCTCTTTAGCAGGGTCAACCATGAAGAATATACACCCCTGTTTAAAGTCGACTATTAAAGTCAATCAATTTTAAACAATAAAGACAGTTTGAAGATGTTATACTTATGTTTTACATACATTAACAGTAACAAGCCCTTTTCACTCCACATGGGGAGCTTAGGCCGCTGACAATTTGTCAGTGTTTCTGTAACAATGTGGCTTTTTTATGGATATGGGATAAGGTTGTCAGCCCTAAGCCCTATGATTGCGGTGTAAAGCATCCATTTGCCCATTAGACAACCAACCCTTTGATTGCACGACCTTTGTCTGAGAAGTCCTAAATGTGCATGGTAGTGAGTTGCGCCTGTTTGGGCCAAGGCATTTCCCCTACTCTAACTATTTATGTTGCGCACCTGACATAGTAGCAGTAGGAACCATTTTCAACGTCTTTAGTCATGACGCGGTGAAATTCGAACCTATCACCTTCCCGACGACGAGCCGATACGCTACATGTTGAGCCACGGTCGCGTAACATACATTAACTAACCAAAAAATTATTAAATACTAAATTTGTGCATTATAATCAGGTCGAGGTTCAAGAAAATCAAACAAAGAAAGATGAAAACACTACAAATGGACCAAGTATAGGTAATTGTAAATACAATTTTATGTTTAAAATGAAAATAACAAAAAATCTTGAAAGGTGAAATTTTATTGATATAATTTTTCTGATTTTGTATATATTGTAGACACACTAGCCCTGATCGCTGGTCTTGGAGGACTTCAAGCTCATAGACAACGCTCATTCAAAAGATTTCCTCCGCCATCTTCCTCATTTTCCCGCCAAGCATCAGCTGAGCAAACAGCTGATCAAGAGCAATCAATCAATAATGTGCCATCAGGATCGGAAGCCCAAACTAATGAGACGTCCTGCCTTAAGGAAGGGGCCACAAAAAGAAAATGGACTCGTAGCATACAGGCTCGAACCTCAGCTTCTAGTCTTACACAGGCTATTGCTGAAACTAAGGTAAACTTTAAATTAAATATTTTAGGTATATTTTGTCTAGGTATTGTTTTGTTAACTTTTTGAACCATTTATTTTAAATTAATTACCTAGTAAGTTTTGAAAGAATTGTCTAATGACATTTAAACTTTCAGGAGGATGAGGTTGATGCTACCAGCAAGAAACCAAATGCCCTGGAATGTTTGGAACAATTGAAATCTTCAACCCGCAATGTTCTGGACCAACACAGGTTTCATATTCTGCATTTTACAGTGGTATTATGTCTGTCTGTACTCTGTGTGCTTAGTAAGATTTTTTTATAATATTCATAAGCAGTTTGCGGTGTGACAAATTAAACTAAGGGAAATATTTATTTAACAGATTTAAGAATAACACAAATAGAACGAGAAGAATCGTGCCCATGGGGAAGGAAACAAAGCATTAGTTTGCGAAATATAAGTAACAATAAGTAAAGTTTAGCCACTCCATTCACTTGTATGAGAGTTTATGTGTATAAAAGTGAGCAATAAATTTCCCACCTACAGATGAAGTTAATTAGGCTTAAAAGTAGCTAGCTTCGCTACTAATAATGATGCTTTCATTTTGAAACTCTTTCAGGCCGGGAATCCGTACAAACCCGAAGGTCTCCTTGCGGAGGCAGGTGCTCCCCTCCATACCCCAGGAGGATTCAGAGCACCCAACACCAGAATTACTAGTGCCAGAAACAGCTGACCAGAGGAAAAGTGCCACCAATGAACTATTGTTAAGGAAGGAGAAACCATAAATTTGTATAATGTTTTTGTTCTTTGGTGCAAGGGGGGAAAGGACATTTCTTTTGACTTATAACCAACTATTCCCTCCATTAAATAAAATCTACTGAAATATTTAGGTAGATTCATATCACAGAAATCCCAATGAATTCCTAAAATACATAAAAAGACATAAGATTATTTAAGGTTTCTTCTGATAATTAGGATCAGCGGTACCCCGGACCTAATGAAGTCTTCCACAGAAAGTTCAGTTACCAGCAACCAGTCAGATGATGTTAAAACAGTCATCAGCAACACTATGGTTTCCTCCACTGATGATATTGACCTGGATGACGAGCTTATTGTCATTGAGACTGAAGAGAATTCTTCTGTTCCTGAGGTTAAGCTACAGTCTGGCGGTCATACTACTATTATGACAGGTACTAATTGTGACAATTAAAATGAAAAGCATGTGAATATTATTCTAAAAAGCTTTAATTTATGTAATAGGTGCTTATTGCTCAATGCACATGCGTTGTATATGTGCTTTATATCTTGCATAAAAAAAGATGTAATTTAATTTATGTCCCAACTGTGCTACTTTTTACAGTATTGTTCTTTTTATGAAATAAATGAAGAATTATCAGGGAGATAGAGAAAATGAGTCTGTAAATCACACTGGTATCCAAAGTTTTATACACACTTAATCTTATTCATTTTTCTCCAAACTGTGGGTACTTTTATTGACTTTTGATTGGTTGGTTACAAACTAGTAATATTCCAACTGTTCAACAAATAATTTTAATCTACAGAACGGGTAATTTTGTTCATCATAATCGAAGACATATATTATTAAATGTCCGATGTCTTATCCTTTAAGATCCATGCAAATTATAAATATTAAGGTAACCTACCCCATAACCAAACGACAGCAATGAAGCTGATGAACACAAGTTTCCACGAGTCCTCCCCGAATGAGACAGAGTCGGACAGTGGTGTCTTTACCTCCAGCTACAGTAAATACAGTCTGGACAGTCTCCAGGATGATAAAGATCAGGACAACAGGTAGATTTTCTATGTTTTTTTTTATTATTGTACGCTGTCTCGTCACTGTATGGTCCTAATTAGTAACAAATACACCCAATTTGAATTTTCTCTCTAATAATCATATGCTTTCACTCAGAAAAGATATAACACATATTAATCTATTGTTCATTTTCCTTCCCCTGAATTACTGCAATTGTAATTAGTACATGGGGTTGTAAATTGAAAAAAAAATAATTCAGAAGGTACCTAGGCAAAATATAAGTATCTGTACTAAAATCCTAAAATATTGTTTAAAATTGTAATACAGTAACATTGTTTTCCCCCTCTCTTTAAAGCATTAAAAAGATTTACATGAAACGTGATCTAGATTTTTATAGTTATCATCTTTTTTTACAGGAGTAAACCACAGATTCAAAAATCCATCGTGAAAATGTGTGACATCCAACCGCAAGTCCCTGCTCAAGTGACGTCATCAGGGAAAACAGCTGATAAATCAGCTGACTCTCTTTACCACCAGTCCGCCACTCAGCCAATAATGGAGGAAGAAGACCAAGGCTTGGAGCCGGAGCTTATTTCGTTTAATCAGGCGGCGGCCGGCTTAGAGGCTGCTAATAGCGGTGTTAATACAGGAATGTTACCTAATTTTTATTGCTTCTTTATCTCCCCCTTAGAAATTTTTTATTGTTAAGTAAGATGTACACTTTTTGAGGTTATCCTACCCCCCACCACCCACATCCCCTTAAAGGCAAAAATTAAGTATACAACATCCTAGGTTTATGCAGTTTAACCGCCAGTATGGAGGCAAGCTTGACCGCGAGCAGTACCAGCTCAAGCTCCAGGTTCATGGTGGCTTCAACCAGCAATTTCAGTGACATGGATGAGGTTTGTATGCTAAAACCTGTTTACCCTCGAAATGGCTATTTTTCATAAGATTTTTTTTTATTGTTTACGAACAGTTGTGCCTCTAGTATCAGTTGGCCCTAAATTAAAATTAGTAAGAAAGGTTCAGAAAAATGGCAGAAAACCATCCAAAGACTAAAACCTAAATATAAAATAATTGTAAACCATACCAGGACCTATGTAAAGCTAACTTAATAAGGAAAACCCAGTCATTTCAGCAGGCATAGAATCTTAAGCTTGAGACAAAAAAAATCTATTATTTTATATAATAGGATAATACCTAACTAACTATGAAATATTAAGGTTGGAAGTAGTAGAGAAACATCACCATTACAGCTTTTAGACGACTTATTAAAGAAGAACGAGGAGCGAAACGATGAACGACGTGCAATATCCACTGGAACCGTTAAAAACAACTGCAAGAAATTTGAATCCAAGTGCCATAAAGAAATGCCAGCAAAACCCACCAAAAGTGACATGGAAAAATCCTCCAAAAGTGAAGTTGAAAAATCTACCAAATCCGAATCGTCAGATAATACAACTAGTGACATGAATAATACTACGGAGTGCAATAGTAGTAATACTACCACAGCTGCAAGTGAAGTAGTTACTACAAATGTTAATGTGCCAAAAGAAAGTCAGGTGAATAATGCTGAAATGGTCAAGTCCATAACAAGTTCAACAAGTATGTCCTCTTCTTTAACCGAAGCTACACAGGTATTAGTTTTTTCTATGCCTAAACACAGAGTGGTACCTTAACCGTTAAACCTTGTGGTGCCTTACCATGCGGGGCTACCCAGTACCTATTATAACCTAACCTAATTTGACCAAAAGAAATAAATAAACAACTAATAAAAAAAGAAAACGTACCTAACCAAATTGGAGCAAAACATTATGCACCGTTAGACGGCCGGCTAGGTTATTGGGGAAGACTAGTATTTGTGCTAACAAAATCATTTAATACAAAACTTAAAGCTTGATTTTATTTTCAATACCTTTCCACAATGAAAATACGTTTTTCACTCTAAATATTATACAACTATTTTCCTAACAGATAAATAGTCTTTTTTACTAGTGTGCTAGCTTTTTTTTATTGAATGAAGATGATTTATCTTTTATAATATTTCCATTCATATTGATATATTTTTCCTATTTATTCTTGAATATTTCAGAGTGTAAGTGAAGCAGTAGGTACCGACAAATCCACATCAGGCATAGAAAACTATAGAATTACAATAATCACTAACTTATTTATAATAATTTAATGTTTTATATAACCTCTTAAATTATTGAATTGTTGTATTTCGAAATGCTTTTTGAAGTTAACTCTGCCATCATTATTAAGATACCCACTAAATTCAAGCCCTTTTTAGGAAGTATTATTTTAAATAACAATAAAACATACCTATACAATAGGGAGATCATGCTACAAAGTATATTTAAATACCATTCAGTTAGATATCTTTCTCAACCCAATTTTAAGAAAAAAAAATCTACTTTATCATTCCGAAATATATTTCAATTAAAAAATACTAATTATCAATCGCATCTCTTAGTGAAGTTAATCGAGCAAATAGCTCTTGGTCAGTTTAGTATAAGTATAAGTATATTCATATTTTGTTTTGGCTTACATGTTACTGTAATGTTATGTAATTCCTTATTGATAGAAATACGATGAAGGCAACGTTGTGCAAAAAAGAATACATGTCCATTTATTAATAGTTATCTATGACCGTAGGACACACAAAGTCTCCGAGCTCATTCTCCGACAACGACAAGGACTTCCTTATTGACGATGATTACAAGGATCAGCCACAGCTTACATTCTATGATCAAGAGGACAGTATTGAGGTAAGATTGTCTGCGTCAAGACTCTAAAATGATTCCATTTTTAAACTTTGTCATTTTTGTGACTAGGCTAGTGAACAGGTTGATCTCATTAATATGATATGCTTAGTTAGGACTTCCAGACAAAGTTCAAGCAATAAATTATAGGATTGGTCAGGATGAATTTGACCTGAGGTACAGGATCATTTTGGAATTGACCCTTAAGTTGATATTAATCAACCATCCCTGCATTCAGAAAATAGTTTTAGAAAATTAGTTTTAAAAGCTATAGATAGCTCCATCTAAACCCTAGGCTATTTTATCAAGCTAACATCTTTGTACTTGCCAAATAAATATTTCAAAACTAAAGTTTTCATTCTCAATCGCCCTGTAAAGAAAAAAAGAACATAAATCAGTAAATAATACCTACATAAGTACCTACAAAAGTCTAAAAAAAATCAGAGTTAAATATTTCATGTTACTTTTTTTGTCTTAAGAAAATTAGAAAATTCATATACCTATTGATGAAAGAAAAAAATATTGATATTATACTTAGGAAAGTATATTCTCAACACTGGACTCCTTATTGGCTGGCAAGGATGACTCCAATGCAAAGGAGTACAAGGTAAAGTTAATTTTTGCATTTTAATGTTTAATAATGTAGATAGTTAAGTAGCTATTTAACAAGCTTTTTTTTAGTTAGAAGTAATTTTTTTATGATAGAATTTTTACTTGCTTTCTAAAAAGTGGGGAGGTTGAAGTGACACTTTTTGAAACCAAAATTAAAAGTCAAAGGAACTCAACAAAATAAAGAGTTACAGCTCTGAAATTTGGCATGGTAGTTCATTTAAAGAGGTACAAAATGGAACGGCGGTGTAACCGCTGCCCCCGTCGAAAACTACCGAATTGTGTTTTTGCCTTTTCTCGCCAAATTAGACAATAAGACTTCATCATAATTCTAGTGAAACCCCACTTCTCTTCTCCTGCATTAGCTGCCTTCCAATTTCCTGCCATTCCTTATATCTGCACTTGACACTTGTGATTAAAAAAAATATACAAGTGTTAAGTGAAAATATAAGGGAAATTTTTATGAAAAAAGGGATTATCTCAGATGATTGAACATTGTCCAATTTGGCGAAAAAAGGCAAAACTAAATTTTTGGTGGTAAACAGCGGTTTTCGGCGGTTCCATATTGTACCTCTTTAAAGCAACTGCCATACCAAATCTCAGAGCTATAACTCTTTATTTAGTTGAGTTCTTTTGACTTTTAGTTTTGGTTTAAAAAGTGTCACTTCCGCCCCCTCCCTTTGTATACCTATCTTTTCTATTTTTATAGCTTTCAAAAAAAAACTTTACGTATACCTAGCTAATTAAAATTCGTTCCACTTTTTGTTTTTATTAACACATTAGGTATTATTTTTCTTTACATTGTGAAAATACACTAATATTTCTTTTCTCTTTCAGCCCAAAGAAACTGGAACAAATTATCCTGGTGACAAAGTTATTCCTGGAACGGCTAGTAGTATATCTGGAACAGCCAGTAGTATTCCTGGCAAGGTTCTGATGAAAGCTCATGACAGTCCCACCTCCAGTCCTAGAAGACATGTCCAACATCATCAAAATCTAAGAAAATTCTCCTTGACTAATCAAATAAGAGACCAGGAAAAATATTGCATTTTTTAGCATTATCTAATCTTATACCTACTAGCGTTAACGCCCCAAGAGTCCGCTAGGGGCACTTGAGGTTGGAGGGGGGATAATTTGAAATTTTCTACGACTTGTATTACATATAAAAATAATTTCCTATAGTTGTATCTCATTCCTATACATGAAAACAAACACTGTAATCAAGACAACATGTAATATTTAAAATTGGATAGGTTACCAATGATGATTCTGAGAGGAGCAGGCTCAGATCCAGAGCAGATACGCTCTCCAGCCTTGCCTCAGATGACTGCATGATGGACTTCGAGTGCAGGTATAAATATTTATTCTTTTATAAAAGTAACAGGATGTCTGTTGCAAAAAATATAGTCCAATATTTCCTTCCTCCCTAACAAGATATGTAGGAAATTATATTTATTAGTAGCAAAGCTACTTTATCCTTATATAAAAGTAACATGATGTGTGTCTATCTGTACCGAATGATTTTGCTAACCGCTTAACCGATATGGTTCTTCTTTACAAAGTAGCTTCTTATAGGTTCTGGGAAGGTTTTTAGCTATTTTAGCTTTAGGGTACTACCATCCTACCAAGAGAAATACCCCTATAAAAAATATCTCCCCCCTATAAAAAAGCCTTCCCCTCACCAAAAAAAAATCCTTTTTTAAACAAAAATTGAAAATAGGGTGGGCGGGTGGATTTCCCCCTCCCCAACCCAAGTGCCCCCAAAGGCTTCAAGGGGCGTATTATTATTATTTTAAGTCGCTAGTAGAAAGATTTATAAATAGGTAGATCAACTTTATATGACTGTATGTGATCTTTGAGTGTAAGTACATGCATATATGTCATACATAGATAGATTGTTAAGATGTATAGATAAAAACTAAAAAGATAAATAGATAAAAAGGAGAAATAGATAAACTTTTGATAGATTTTTTATCCATAATTACAATCTAAAAAATACAGTGCTTAAAAAAAAATTTTGAGGAAAATATTAATCTTTAGCTATTCTATCCCTAGTAATTGTCCTATTTTTCTATCTGCAATTAAAACTTGGACATTAAAGTGTTTATTCTTTTTCTTTGTTATTCTTTATTTTCTCACTCATTTATTTGTATTAAAATAAAAATCTTTATTATTTCCCTTACAAAATTATGGGAGAAATAGTTTATATTAATAGCAAATCTTTTTCACAATTTTTGTTTTTACGTTATATTAGTTTGTCTGTATGACAGGAGCTGTTGGAAAAATTTAATTTTTATTCTAAAAGTCTGTGGTCCATGATGTGGGATATGAGGAAAATCGCCCAAATTTTTGTTTTCTTAATTTAAACTTTTCAAGATTGATATGAAATAATATCAAATATGCCAATTTCTCATAACTTTGAAGCATAATAATAAATCATTTCCTGGTGAAAAGTATAAAATTGTAATGTTATTCAATTTGAGACCACCATATTTGCAGTGTTTATTTTCTTCTCATTTTTATATGGATGTAATGCATTTACATATCATAATCTTAAGTTCCCCTAAAATGTATTTGAATTGTTACCATCCTTGTTTAATTTGACATAACAAGGAAAAGGAAAATGCACTCAGTTTTTTTTTGCTTTTTCATAACTAGATATGATAGGTAATTAGGATTTTATGTTTACAATTCATGTCATATGAACTACAGCCCAATATTACACTTATGCATACATGAAAACCCCCATTTTAACACAGGAATCTAACAGGATAAGACAAAGGACGACATATTAATGTATATACCCAATAAAAATATGCAGATTGAAATTTTCTGTTGAAAAGTTTGGGTAGTATAAGTACTGAGTCAACCATTGAAAATCAATATGAGTAGTAGTACCACTAGGGTTGGGCCGGATACTTTTTTGGCCGGATACCGGATATCCGGTATCCGGATAGTTTCAATATCCGGTACCCGGCCTGATATCTGGCCAACGCTCGATATCCGGCAAATTACCGGATATCTGGCCGGATAACCGGATATCAGGCAGTAAAAATCAGCCGGATATCCGGTATCCGGATAGTTTCAATATCCGTTAACCGGCCGGATATCGAAAATGGCCGGATATCCGGCCCAACCCTAAGTACCACCCAATGTTTTTGAATCAATGAAAAAGATAACGTGGTCATAAAACTTTGGGTACTAGTTTTATTTGCAGTTCAATGTTCCCTTTCTCACGGATTAAAATCAGAAATGAATTGTTTGCTTTCAAGGATGGTCTTATATCACAGGGTTTTACGAGATATATGTTAAGCTTTTCTACCCCTTTTGTCAACATGAAATATAGTTTTCAAAGTTTTGTGCTTTAGAAATAATCCAAACTTAAACTTAAGAACATTTGAAGGATCACTGTTTTCAGTAAATTAAACCATCCCCTATCTATCCATCTATGAATGTTAAACAATGGCTAAGATAATTATATGTTGCAACTTTCATACAATAATACAACATTTCTTTCTTGTCAATGTAGGCAGACCTCTATAATGTTTATTCAAAAATACTAATAAAACAAGATCAATATGCTGCTTAATGTGTAAAGAAAAATAAATATTTAGTTAACAAATCATATATCAAAGAGAATATAAATCAGCCAATGTTTTTTTCTGTTTAATTATGATTTTATACCATGTAGTTTTCAAAATGGTTAGAGTTTAGAACATTGTCTTGTTATTTAGATATGTCCTATTTCATCAAATCAACAAAACGGCCATTAAATGATTTCTAATTGTGATTTTTTTCCTGAAATGATAACTTTAATAATCACAAACATGGGCTAATTTTTTATGTTGTTTAAATATCGCGTGGTAGAAATTAATTCATTCTTTGATTATCTGCAATTATACTGTACAGATAAAGATTTTAATATACAACTTAGGAAAATTTGGGGAAAATACTCTTATCACACAATAATACTTTTTAATCTTAATCTTACTTTTTTATCACACTATCTGTATCTGTTGAATAAAGTTTTTTTCTTGGTTAAAAAAATGAACATAAAGGATTGCACTTTTATTTTGGCATTAATGTTTATGTGTTTGTATGTAATTTTAATATTTTTTACTCAGTTTTGTTAAAGAATAATATTATCCTTCTTTCATATTTGTCAAAGCAAAGCTTTTCTACAAAAGATTAACCAAAAAGAGAGGTGTGCATCTAGTCATTTACTTTGCTTACATGGAAATGGGTATTTCATTCATTATTTTTATGTTTTTAATAGTTATTTCTTTCATCGTATTATAAACCGCTTTCCGCGGATATAAAATGTACAATTATAAGATTAAAACTAGTT
>LS056509.1:0-12194 GCA_900241095.1 Acartia tonsa
AATGCCGGGTGAGGAAAATAGATTTATTGAGAAATAGATATGCATATAGAAAACTAGCCAATAGGGAGATAATTATATTGAGCCAACTCTAGTATGATATATAGGTTAATTCTGTTAAAATGCATTGATTTTTAAGCGCAAAAATAAACACTTTAAACTTTAATATTGCTTAATGTGTTTTCATAATTTTTATAATAAATGTATTTTAAAAAGTGTTTGATATAAAACATTCATTAGACAAAAATAACTAATTATATGGAGTAAGGAACTAACAATTAATTTGATTTATGAAAAAAATTAAATCTTATTTTTAGATTTGATTTAGATAAAGTAAGCTTAAATTTTCAAATACAAAGATATCAATAATCGAAGCTACTCTGCTATGGCTTGTTTGTTGTAACGCTAATTTGTTTATCCTTATCTAATAATTGCCTTGTAATATGATCTCTAAAATGGCGAATTTTAGGCTATTAAGGTTTTATTAGCGTAATATTTCCAGCGTCTATATTTAGCATTATGCATTCAGGCAATTTATGACTGATTGTGATTACTATTGATTTTACTTTCAAGATAAATATTTTAAAATCGAAGTTTTTTCTATAATCAAGGTTGGACCGTCCGTCAGTATGTCCGTACGTCTGTTCGCCCGGGACAGTTAGCTCTTTTTGTTAATTTGAACTGTTTAGAATTTTCATGTTGATTTCAAACTTTACATGATGTTTCTTATAACAATAAGTTACGATTTAGGAAGCATACAACTCTATATACGTTACCAGAAAGTCCGTACGTTCATTTAAATCATGATGATTAAAAGTATGATTATCCTATTAATCTGATTTTTGAAATACTGATTCCTATTGCCAAGAGGTACAATGTTATAAGCAAAACATCTTTATAATCAAGTCCTCTAAATGTAAGTATGTTCTTAAACAGTATTCTGTATTTAAGAAGTTTTGTAACAAATGTAGTTACAATTTGGTTTAAACTTGTGCATTAATATTCTGCTTATTCAATTCTGACACTCTACAATTGTTCGTTTGTCCTACAGTTTTAGTGCTTCGCTTTTATGGATTTTATCATCCTTGTTTACCTTATAACTATCTTGTTGTATTGGATGTTATCGTACTTGTACTATCTCTATCCAACTGCTGTTCAAGTTAGGAAAAACAATTACAGTCACCTAATAGCCCAAGATTGTACCCAAGTTAGGAAAAACAATTACAGTTACCTAATAGCCCGAGATTGTAACCAAGTTTTAAAGTACAATGGCAAATAATCATTAAAACTATGTTTTTTTTTTAATTCAATCAATAATAAGTAGAAAAAATCTTGTTATTTAAATAAAAAAAAGCATTTTTATTACATAATTAATTTAAACGAAAAAAATATGAATGTACAAAATTGGACCCTGAATTAGCCTATGATATGAGTAGTAAAATACGTCTAGTTTTTCCTCAACAAGAAATAAACCCATACACATTAATTAAAAGAAATCCCATTATGACAAGCAAATTTTAATTGTAGCCTCTCAATTGTGGTGTATGGTATCTTAAACAACCTAATATAGGTATAAGTATTAACAAAACTAAATAAGCAATCTTTATATAAGAGTAACAGAATGTCTGTTTGTATGTCTGTACTGAAGGATCTTGCTAACCGCTAAACCTTTACAATGTAACTTCTCATACATCATAGGTCCTGGGAAGTTTTAAACTATTTTGTGGAGTACCAAAATAGTTTGTAAATATACAATCCATTTTTAAAAAAAAATATCTCTTGTCGTTACAAGATTACGCAATAACAAAAGAAAATCCATAAATAAAAAGTATATAATTATGATCTTAAGTTTTTGTCCTAAGTATTTTCTTAAATTTGTACCTAATAATCCCTAAAAGAATTATGAAAAATTAAAATATTAAAATAATTATTAATTATAAATGTTTTTCTTATTTGGTAGTTACTTAAATAAATCTATAAATATAGATTTATAACCAGACAACTAACTGAATCCCCCTGTTGGGGACCTCTTTCATCTGCTATCAAATTGCTTTCTGCTCTTTTGTAGCAACTTGGCTGTGTCAATATTCAAGACTCTATTGGTTGATTTTTAAAAAAACTAATTGAAAGTCGGCACAGTCTTCGGGGTGGAGTAAAGTTCTTCCTCTATTGTTTTACTCTAATCTTATGATTACCTTCCCCCTCCAACCTACGGATTTAAGCTTAAAAAAAAACTTTTGTTTTACAATAGCAATAGCAAGACTGAAGAATACTTGATGTAAAAAAGGGAGTGAATTAGTTTAAATGCTATTGCCCTTTCGCTAGGTAACCCTTTCAATAAAGAACATAAATTACTGCAGGAGTACGGTAACTATTCGACCAGTAAATTTGATTTTAATCAAGAATGATAACATCCAATAGCAGGAGCCTTACTGAAAACCACGTAGAGCATCATATTACAGACAATTTTCTACAAATACTAAATTAAAAATCATGAAATTGATACCAGTTTTGTTAGGCCAACATTAACAAACCTGGTTTTAATCTTATAATTTTTCATTTTTATTTCCGCGGAAAGCTGTCTAAAATACGATTCAATAAATACATATCCCTATTTAGAATTCACCTGCAATCATATTTTGTTTATTATAATTGCGGGAGCATTATTCTTTATCCTATCACTTTAGATTCCTGAGATAAACCCACTATCAAAGATATTAATTGTAGATAAGCCTCGCTAAAAAAGGCTAATTGATCAAAATAAAATGTTATGTATCCATTAGCCAAAGAAAAAATACATTTTTCAAAGTTAGCGGATTTTTGCTTGTTATGTTCAACTTACCAAATAAAAATTCTACAATTTTGTTCATAAATTAAAAGTTCAAATACAGATTAATTATTTATTAAGCTTTTTATCACATTTGCTATAAACATTTTTGTTATTGAAAAAAAGAAAGTTTGAATAGTTATTTATCGCTACGTATTATAGTCAGCTTTCCGCAGATATATAAAGAAAAATGAGAAGATTAAAACCAATTTATTATCCTCGAGAGACCGAAGGCATAGGCTTACAAAACTAGTATTAATTTATGATTTGTATTTTAATATTCGTGGAAATTTGTCTGAAATGCGATGCTAAGTTTTTGTAGTATGGCTGATAACCGGTTCTAATACAGTGGATATTAATCGGTTTCGAAGCCATGCTGTAAACTTATGTTTGCTTTGCTTTTAAGAATACTATTTATCTTTTTAGTAGTGTAACTACTCTATGATTCGAAATGTCCGTCCGTCTGGCCTGAGGCCTCAGTTTTTAAGATAGGCGACTAAAACTTTCAATTAGATACTGAATATAACTTACTTTGTCCGTCGGTCCTTTAGAAGACAATTACATATTTTCATTATTTTTTACTTTTTAAACAAGTTTGTACCTATTTTATTCACTTTAAACATCTCCTTTTGTCCGTTTGTCCATTTGTATTTTTCTTGCTGCGCTTCTATGGATGCTATCTACCTTTTTTCATGATTGATTGATTTTAAACAACATACATACATTTGTTTTTTTATTGGACTCGTTAAGAAAAAAAATCTGCCAAAATTTGTAAGTTAGGACAATTACAGTTAAAAACCTAATAAAACGAATGATAGAAAAGAACAATAAGTTTTAATTCAGATGGAAAGAAGCGTTTTATAGCGCCTACCATTGAGCAATTAAAATGTATACCGGCATGTCATTTCCTATTTAGTCTGTGTATTGGCCTATCAATGGTCATTTGTATTGTATTTATTTATAGGCACTATTAATAACTTCAGTTAGAAAAAATAACATTTTGTGAGTGAAACTAATTTGTAAAAAGATGTAAACAAATTAACTAAGATTCTTATTTTTAAAGTTCTAAAAATAAAAATCATATGACCATAGACGTCCACGGAGGGGTTCAGGGGTGTTTACCTTCCTTAAATTTTAAAACCCCTCGGCCTCATTTTACCCCACTCAAACCTTAGAAATCCCTCCACTCACCCCCCTTATAATAAAAAGCTTGGACATCCCTCTGTATATAGCTGTAATA
Organism: Acartia tonsa; assembly: GCA_900241095.1. Lineage (NCBI taxonomy): Eukaryota > Metazoa > Arthropoda > Copepoda > Calanoida > Acartiidae > Acartia > Acartia tonsa. Next base: position 4,065 of record LS056509.1, read on the forward strand.
AGTAACACGAAATTTCCGAAACAATGTTTAACTAAACCTCTAATTTACATGTTAGCGTTTTTTATGCATTATGCGTTCAGTTTTGGATTTACTTCAACTTTTAAATACAGTTAAACAAGAAGAACAAGGAAAAAATTATCCATAAGTAGCGTTATAGGTTTTAGAGAGAGAGAGAGAGAGAGAGGGCGGAGAGAAAGAGAGAGAGAAAGAGAGATAGAGTAACTGCATAAATTAATATAAAATCCCTAACTCCGAAAAAAACACAATTTATTCTTCTATAGATTAAGAATATTGTTTAAAAAGTTTGAACAACGTTAAATTTTACCATACAATCAAGATTTAGTAGAAGTCCCCAGTTTTTAATCAATACATTTTTTAAAAATGGGTACTATTACTGTGAGGTTATTAGGTAACCAAATGCTTGTAAATGTCTGACAATCTTTAATATAATAACGCACTGCGTAACGGACGTACGGACATACTGTAATTACAGAAAAGCTACGCTACTAAAAGAAAAATTATTCAAGTCAAAACAATTATCATGATTTAGCTTGCTTGTACTTTTTAAAAGTCTATGATTTTATTAAAATAATGATATTAGAAATATTTTATACAGAATATACTTTAAATATTGTACATTCTCACAAAAATTTAATATATTTTTAAAAATATTTGTTATTGTAATTTTTACAGGTAAGTCATCCAAGAGCTAACAATATGGCTTCGAAACCGCTGGATTAGAAGAACCAGTTCTCAGCCATACTAAAAAATCATGTATTGCATCTTATTATAGACATATTTTACAAATATTAAAATAAAAACCATAATAGTTATTTCTTTCATCGTATTATAAACCGCTTTCCGCGGATATAGAATGTACAATTATCAGATTAAAACCATTTTTTTAGCCCCGAGGTGCCGAAGGCACGGGCTAAATAAACTGGTTTTAATCCTATGATTGTACATTTCTATATTCGTAGAAAGTTGGATGTAATACGATGATATACATAATTTTCTCGTATGGATGAGAACCGGTTCCTATTCACCGGATTCGAATGAATACGAGAAAAATAATACTAGTTTTTCAGCCCTAATCTTTGTCCCCTCCGAGATAATTTGTATATAGCCATACGATACATGTGTTTCAAACACGGTTCATAACCTTTATTCACTCGAATCTTATTTGAAGAAATGTTAAAAAATTGAAGGGACTGGCGGATGTTCATGATGGAATAAGTTACGATGCCTTCCATGTGATCGTTTGTATCTATCCTTATAATACAAAGTAGAATGATGTCTGTCCGTCTGTCTATCCGTCCGTCCGTCTGAAGCTTAAGATCTCGGTATCCACTGAACCGATTGGATTCTACTCTTCAGGGTATATACCTATTGGCCCTGTGGTGGTTTTAAGCTCTTAACCCTCCAAAAAACAAAACCCCCCCCCCATTTTTTTTTAAATTTGATACTGCTCCAGTCCAGGGCAGTTTAAATTTTTTTTCTCGAAAATTTTGAAATTGATACTGGGGCACCTAAATTTTTTTTAAAAATTACCTCTTGGGGCAAAGCCTCTAGAGGCTAGGGTTAAAGCCGCTAATCCTTATAATAAAGTAATAAATCAAAGATAAATCGCGCTTTTTTGTTTTTTTCTTCACGTTTTCTTTTCCAATCTAAAATCTAAAGAAGAGTGTTGACCACAATCCCTTAAAGGCATCTAGAGGTGTAGCCGCTAGTTGAATAAAAATTGCGATGGTGACTGCTTTAGCTAGTTTATGTTTTTTAAGTAATTGACAGTCTAAACAAAGGACAACCGTACGGATATAAGACCAACATATAGAAAGCTGCGCTTCGAAGATAAATAGAATATACAGTTAAGAAGTAAATAATAAATAGATAATTTTCTTGATCATTATGTATAATCAAATTCATTATTGTCTTTTTATATGATTTATAAAAGACTATTAATAAACTTGATTTTTTTCACTTCTCGTGGAGTTAATAACTTACTATTAAATCATTGTTCAAGTGTCTCATTGATAACCTCCCTCATTGATAACCTACAGGGTAGCTTCAAATAGGCCATTGGAAGGTTATTATGGGGGAGGGTACTACCAGCCTCTCAAGAGAAATCATCCCTAGAAACTATTTTAAAATCTAAATTAAAATGGAGAGATAGTCGATGCTACCCTTCTCCCTCCAAATTCTTTTTTTGCTTTTTCATTTTAAAACTAAAATAGAAAATTAGGTTATCGAATTCAGCTTACCCCTCCTCAAGCGCTCCTAGAGGTCTCTAGGGGCGTAGCCGCTGATATTATATAAAGTTATTTCATTAATGAAATGAGGAAGTGTAAGTGTTTGTGAGTGTATTAATGCAATGATATAAATAATGTTTAATATTTAATTACTGTATTGTTTCTTATCACTTTAAAGATACCCCTCGGGGGCACTTGCCTTGGTCATTGTATCAATCTTTGGTAGCGAAGCTTTTGTACAATTTGTCTATCCGTCAATACGTCAGTTTGTTTTGCAAAGAGAGAAAATTTGATTTCCTCGGCTGATATCAAAGATAGGCAGCTGAAATTGTCTTTGGAGATTTCTATGACAATTGGGCATCTAATATATACAAAGTTTTATCCATCTGTCTGTCGGTCATTCTGAGACAGCGTAAAATGACACTAAAAAATGGCGTCATACAATAAAGTTGACAAATGAAAGGCCAATATACACTACATATGACCTATGGTAACATTTATATTGGCCTCTCATTGGTTATTTTATCGTATGACGTCATTTTTTGGTGCCACTTTACGCTGCCTCGGTCATGGTTCAAAATACAAAAACCCTAATTTTTTTAAGGAATCGTTTTCTTTCAGTTTTTGCATATTCTCTCTCTCTTCATTTTCTTTGTTATAATAACTGAACATCTTCTCTATTACTCTCTTTGTCTGATTGTCAATTCCAGGATATTTTTAGCTGTGCTACTTTTGGACTTACTCCATAAGTATATTTTTCAATAATTTTATTCAAAAGCTATGATAGTGTTTGACTAACTAATTCTTGTTAAAATGAGTGCATTCAAGAATTTATGTTGCTCTTAATTACTCTTTTTTATACCATTTAAATTAAATATTTGAAATTGTAAATTCGTTATTGGAAAGCTTCATTTTGGTTAAAATTTGAACTATTCTTACAAAGTTATTATTTAAGATTTTAACTATAAAATTGTGTTTCTTTAGTAATGTCAAATCAGATAAGAAAATGCCAAATAACAGCTTTCATTTATTATAAAAATTAGTAGGGGGACAAAGTGTCTCAAAAATTAGCCATATTACGTCATAAACATGAGGTAGATGAGAGGAGAAGTAGGAAAGAAAACCCCTTAAAATATATGGATAATCCCTCGTTTTTTATGACGTCACATGACTGATTTTTTGAGACACTTTGTCCCTCTACTATTTTCTTTGTAAATGTGAATATTTGCCTAAAATTAGAGTAAAACAATTGAGTTCCCATCGGCCCAGTGAACCCTAAGCTGACTTTCAATTGGGTCTTTGAATTTCAGCCATTATCGTCATAAATATTAAAACAGTCAAGTCGCTACAAAAGAGCAGAAAACAATTTGCTATCAGACGAAAAAGGTCCGCAACACTGGATCCAGGTAGTTATATAGATTTGTCGTCAATTTAGCCTGCTGATAAGGTCCTCATTTGGTCAGTTCAGTTCGTTCATCCTATAGGAGGGAAGGAGATCCGGTATAGGGGGTGGACGAGGGGAGGACTCGCTATCTTAGCCAGCTCTAAATATTACTTTATTAGAGTACATTAAAATCTGGTGCAACATCCAAGTAATAATATATCGATTACATTGCGCAAATCTTTGATTTAAAATAATTTAGATAAATGACAAAATCTCAGGAATCTAAAGGAATAAGACAATGGCCGATAAATAGATGACATCTAGAATTCTAATACACAAAAAAATTTTCCCTTCCTAAAATTACAATTAGTTGTTAAAACGTTTGGACACTCAAATTAATAAACCAACCCATCAGTATTCAATAAAAGTCCCCAAAGTTAATGATCCAAAGAATAAGAAAAAGTTTCTATAAAACTTGTAATAAACAGGCCATTGTCCTCTCCCTCCCTGACAAAATCAACAAAATCTGTCCACACAATTGAATATAAAATCATCAATATCAATCTTATGAAATTATTTTAACCAGACAAGGATGACAAACTAAAGTAAAAACGAAAAAATAATAAAACACCTTCGGATTTGTGGATAAAAGACTTTTTTTGCTGTAGATACGAATTGATGGGTAATATAAAAGGGGGGACGGGACATTGGGCTGTTTATTACACTAGTACCCAAAGGTTTATAATAACGTGTTTTTATATTCGTTGGTTCTACAATTTAGGGACTTTAATTGAATATTTATTGGTTGGTTCTTTAAGTTAAGTTTCCAAACGTTTTAACCACGTTGTAACCTACAGATGGTATAATTTGTCGATTTATTTTGGATTGTTCAAAATCGGATGGCTTGGCTGCGACCTTATTTTTCTAGAAGCTTCGCTTTTAAACTCATTAATCTTATTTAAAGAATTTTTATCTAACAGTAAACTTATATAGATAATGTAAACCACTAATTAAACTCATAAATTGCATTATTTGTTTTTTATATGTGGTAAAAGATAAAATTGTAATAGAAGTACAGATGTTGATTTACAGTATAGATTACATAATGTATCTTTTTAAAAGCGAAACTTTTCTATAATTCGGTTAGGTCCGTCCAGCCGTAACGGTTATCTACTTTCGTTTATTTAGACAAGTTATAATTGCATGATGACAGGTATAACAGTGTAGTAACTCTATAATCGTTACCAGAAAGTCGTCCGTTTAAAACATGTTGATTTTTAATTTTTTTTTACAACAATTTTCCATGTGATATTTGAAATTTTGTTTGAAATTATTTAAATTTATGTTCTGCTTTTTAAGTTCTAATACAAGTGTTAATGTTCGTTTGTCCTGCCGTCTGATTCGCGTTTATAGATGATCTCTTCCTTGTTTATGATGTTCATCTATATTACAAAGTAGAATGATGTCTGTTCGTCCGTCCGTCTGTCTGTCCCATAAGATCTCGGAAACCACTGAACCGATCGGATTCTACTCTTCCGGGTATATACCTATTGGTCCTGTGGTGGTTTTAAGCTATTTTATTGGGGGGGACACCCCCAACCTCCCAAAAAATGAAAATTTCCGTCCCCCCCCCCAAAAAAAAAAAAATAGTTTACTTCAGTTACTTCAAAATAAATGGCAGCACCAGAAATACTTAATTTTTTTATTTCTTTTTTAATTTAATCTTGGGATAAAGCCCCTAGAGGCTAGGGGCGAAGCCGCTAGTATATACATAAAGAATAACTGGATTTTTTTATTGAAAATCTATCAATTAAAATACCAACATTGCTGTAAAAATACTTTAATTGCAGAATTATGCTATTTTTCTTAACAGCAAAACTTCTCTTTAATTTTTGTTTTGTCTTAGTGCTTTGTTCATTTAGGTTATAATCTAATAATTTTCAAATTATCATCAATATTAAATTGTTATTTTCTCGTATTCATTCGAATCCGGTGGATAGGAACCGGTTCTCATCCATACGAAAAAACTATGTCTAGCATCGTATTATATCCAGTTTTCTACGAATATAGAAATGTACAATCTATATCCGCGGAAAGCCGTTTATAATACGATACTAGAAATAACTATTCTCGTATTAGAACTGGTTCTCATCAGTACAAAAAAACTATGTCTAGCATCGTATTATATCCAGTTTTCTACAAATATAAAAATGTACAATCATAAGAATAAAACCAGTATTTTAGCCTGTGTCTTTGGCATCTTGGAGCTAAAAAAAACTGGGTTTAATCTTATAATTGTGCATTTTATATCCACGAACAACTGTTTATAATACAATGCAAGAAATAACTATTATAGACACACTGAAACATTTTATTGATTATGTTAAAACATAAAAACTGTTTCAATAATGTTTGTGGTATTGTATGAGATTTTACATATTCAAGACTATGTTGCAAGATAAGCAATATGCAAAACATTTGGTTTGGGTTTATAATCCAAGAGTAACTTCTCTAAGTTTAAAATTAAATTGTGAGCCTAAAATTTCACAATTACAGAATAGCCACTAGTTCCCAAAATAGTCTTAAAATAGATTTGGTTAAGTTTACCTAGATATGGTTTATAATTATTAGGTTTAAGTAGCTAATTGACAAGAAGCAGTTTGTAAATGCAATCTTAAGTAAATTTAGAACACAAGAATGCAATTACTAAAACCCTGATAGGAGAATTTTACAGGATCTGATTTGATAGCACATTTATATTTTACATACAACATTAAAATAATCAACATTATCTCCCTTTCAGACAAACAAAACAAAGAATTATTTGGCAAAAAAAATATAAAATGTCTACTCTAAATTATTTATATTATGGCAAGAGACTAACTTTTGTTTTTTTCCCCAACCACAAATTGTATATCAAACCTTTGGTTGTCATTATACATGTTAAAATAAAATTACTCATTATAGATGGCCAAAATCATATTTTCTGTAAACTATAATTTTATTTAAAAGTCTTTTTCTAAATCAGATATTGATAAAAATAAAATGACTGAAATGATGAGAAATAGTTTGAAAATATTGATTTGAGAGAGGAAAATAAACCCCAAACACAAATTGTATATCAAACCTTTGGTTGTCATTATACATGTTATAATAAAATTACTCATTCTAGATGGACAAAATCATATTTTTTGTAAATGCAAGCATTATATAAACAGTCTTATTTTTAAGTCTGATATTGATAGAAATAAGATGACTGAAAGGATAAAAGATAAGTTTGAAATAAAAATATCATGGTGTAAAATATAAATTTAAAAAAATAAGAAAAAAATAATTGACCCTCTACAATTTTGTACCTTTATTAATTTTCTTACTTTTGCATTATATGGGATAGGCACACAAAATCAAGATTATTTAATTGAAGATCAATCTACATTTTCAAAATTGATACCCAATTGTTAATAATTGTTAAAAAGTCTATAATGAAGTTATACTATGTAGCTGTACTCTTACAATTTAATGCTATAATTTTACTAGGGGGGCTGAATTTAACCCTCCCCCATTTTTATTTTAGTTTTTTAAAGAAAAAGTTGAAAATATATTGGATAGGGAGTCAAAAGAAGAAAATATCAATAAAACGTTGGGTTTCTTTGTGGCAGGGAGGATTTTTTCTAATTGGGATTTTTCTTGATATAATGGTAGTACCCTCCCACAAAACAATTACAAACCTTTCCAGGACCTATTAGGAGTTATATTGTAAAGGAGAACCATATCGGTTTAGCGTTTAGCGAAATCCTTCGGTACAAACAGAGAGACAGACATACACATACATATTCTGTTAATTTTATAGAAGTAAACAAACCTGCAATTTAACAACCTTGATATGCTTTGTTTTGAATTTTTGGCACAAGTAATATTGGATTTCAAAACAGATCTTGTAACTAGTTAATTTAATATAAGGCTAAGTAGTTTCGGGGATTTTTTTTGCGCAATTTTCAAATTTAATTAGGCCATAAAATAGAGTAGTACTAGTTACCTATTTGCCATAAGAATCTTCACAATGAAATATACAATCAATCCCAAATAGCAGCATTAAAAAAATCACTCTACGTCCTTTAATTACGTATATATAGAAGCATTTTTGTTACCAAAGAAAGGGATCAAAAAGCGGCGGTAAATGAATTTTTGGATCATGGAAAGAAAACAAAGTCATTCCTTAATTAGGACAGAAGTCACCTTCCTAGGAAGGACATAAGTAGCTTCCCTTATGTGAGAATTTGTTAGATGAAGGGCATAACTTGTCTCCCTTAACAAAGATTTTGCAAGATGAAGGACATAAGTAGCCTCCCTTCACCACACAAAACCTAGCTTTTTGGTCCTTCACATAGCAAAATCTTGCATAAAATAGTTTATCTGTCCTTCACATAGCAAATTCTTGCAAAACATAGCATTTATGTCCTTCACATAGCAAATTCTTGCAAAACATAGCAAATTCTT
>LS056511.1:0-12187 GCA_900241095.1 Acartia tonsa
TTTTGTAGATTTTTAATGTGATTTTGGTAGATTTTTCACGAAAACAATTTTGCCCCACTAAGCGATTAGTGGGGCAATTTTTTTTAAGAATCCACCTCAGGTGAAATCTTACAAATAGAATATTCATACGTTGTGTAAAATAAAAGTTATAGGATGTGTGTCTAAATGTCTGTGTGTACCAAAAAATCTCGCTAACAGCTGAACCAATAAGACGCGTGTTATACTACAGGTGAAACCCAAGAAATTGTATATTCATACGTTGTGTATAATAAAAGTTATAGGATGTGTGTCTAACTGTTTGTTTGTATTAAAGAATCTCGCTAACAGCTGAACCAATAAGACGCGTGTTATACTACAGGTGAACCCCAAGAAATAGTATATTCATGCGTTGTGTAAAATAAAAGTTATAGGATGTGTGTCTAACTGTTTGTATCAAAGAATATCGCTAAACGCTAAGACGATATGGGTCTCCTTTACAGTGAAGCTTTGCAGAGGTCCTGGGAAGGTTTACAACTATTTTTGGAGGCCGTTACCATCGCCCTAACAAGAGAGATCGTCCTTAAAAAAATGACCCCCTAATTTTACTTTACTTTTTCTTTCTAAAACATAACTTTAAAGTGAGGTTTAAAAAATATTATTATATAACACTCAAGGTAATTTTAAATAAGTAATATTTGTATTGAAATTTATAAATATATAGTAAAAATATATTACACTTTTTGCTATTTGATTTAACTATGCTAATTTGCATTAACACTTTTATAAATAATGCTCATTTCTTAACATCATTCATTAGAACTAGGTATTAATAATATGCAATAACTAAAAACGTTTTATTACAATTCTAGAAGAAATAAGATGTATTTATGTGTGTGTGTCCCGAAAGATCTCGTAACCTATGAGTTGACACAGGGAATGTTTTAGGCTATTTTGTAAGAGAGTTTAATACTATATTAATATAAAAACGAATAACATATCGTTTTAGGCTATATACCGACTAAAAAACGTTGATTTTAACTTTTTGTAAAGGAAAAAAATGTATAAGGGTTGAAAACTGGTATGAGAGTAGATGACAAAAATGATTGTTAAGCCACATATCCCCACACACACATACACAAACATTAACATTTATTCACGCATAAAAAGAGTCTTACACACACAAAAAAAGTCTAAAGTTATAATTTAAGGTTACTTCATTACTTTACATCATTTGTATGGTATTTAATAAAAGTAGTCTTAACTGACATGTTATTGACAAAATCCTAAATGAAAATCAACATAGCCTGTAGCCTATAGAGATAAGACAATGGCTGATATTCATCCCCAGTGATGATAGACAAAATTAATCCTTCTGTAGATTAAAATTATTGTTTGATGGACAGTTGGACCAACTAATCACAATTTCAATAAAGTACCCAAGGTTTTTAACCCAACGAATACGAGTTATTAAGGTAGCATTGTATTTTACAGTTCAATGTTTTAACAAGGGGGAGGTAGGTTGTGCTAAAATTTTAGGGCTTAAAAAAAGTAGTAGAACGATAATATTCACTAAATATGTGATTTACTTTTTGAAAAGAACTATATAGTGATGGCAATCCGTCGAAATTTTGGACCGGATTCGGTTTCCGGATTCTTATTTTTGGCGGATTCCGGATTCGGATTCCGGATTCTAGCAATATTTTAAAAGAATATTCAATATTTTAAAAGAATATTCAATTTTTTTTTAAATTAGGTGCTACATATGTCCTAAAAATCAATGTTCTTGGTGTTCTCTATAGTTCACTTCCGAGAATCGAACCAGATTTTAAAAGATATTATATATAATGATGAAAATCTTTGCCTTCAAAGAGGAGGAGTTAAAAGAAAAAAACCCAAGACGCTAATTTTAGCCTACCAAATAAGAATCCGGAATCCGCTATTAAAAAACGGATTCCGGATTCGAATTCGGATTCCAAAATTGGCCGAAAATTGGGCGGATTCCGTATCCGGATTGCCAACCCTAGAACTATAGAAAAAAAACTTTTTGTTTAAAGTTAACATAAATATCTAATCTATCTACTACTGTTTTTAAGCCTTAAAACTCACACCTCTACGGAATTTTAGCACAACCTACCCCCCCCCCCTCCTTTGTTTTTTGGAATATGAAACCCTGTTTGAAAAAGACAGAATGTTACTTGAATTCTTTGCCCCTAAGATTAATTCAGCGCGCTAATTTTTAGCCTCAAGCATTTCCAGGGATCTTAAGGGATAGACAATGAACGATAAATTGATGTACACCGCATCCCAATGATAATAAACACTATCACCCATTCTGTAAAGGGGTATTTTCACGAAAGGCATTTGAACTTAATTTAGTGAACCGCATATTTTTTGCTAGTTAATTGGTTAAACTACATTTATAGGGCTTATATTTGAAAGATTTACAATTTTCTACCACATAGTTTTGAAAATATCAAGACTTGAAAACTATGTGGTAGAAAATTTAAAATCTTTCAAATACTAGCCCTATAAATGTAGTTTAACCAATTAACTAGCAAAAAATATGCAATTCAAATGCATTTAGTGAAACTACCCCTTTACTTTCTTAGTTATTTTTTTTTCATAAAAAAGTACGTAAAGTTTAAAGTCTACAAAATAAGAACCTATTCATAAAACTTTGGGGACAAAAATAAGATACTTCCCTTCCACCCTGTCTTTTTTATAATGTTTTATGTGAAGGCATAGAAAAAAATTAAAAGTTTATGTTATGTGATAGATAGATCAATATAAATAAGTACGTTACTTTAGTATACACTAGCGGCTACGCTCCTAGAGGCCTCTAGTGGCACTTTAATTTTTTTTTATTATTTCATGTCTATAGGTATTGCGTTCAAGTCTCTACCTAAAACCAAAACTATACTTTTTAAAATAAATTTTTTAGTGATTTCTCTTTGGAGGGTGGTGGTACCCTCCCACAAAATAGTTATAAACCTTCCTGGGACCTATGAAAAGCTACCCTGTTAGGGAGAACCTGATCGGCTCAGCGGTTAGCAAGATCCTTAATTACAAAAAGACAGAAAAACACACAAACATCCTGTTACTTTATTATAAAGATGATTGAGATAGAAAGATAGACCTTTAGATTGTTTTATGGCTCTTGAAAGCAATGAGTTGTATCGATATTTCTCTTGAAATAAAGTGCTTACCTCTACTACTGGTTCTAACTTAACTTACCAACTTTCAATATTAATTATAATATATAATTTTTTTTTAAATTCCTATTATATACAGTAGTAAGGTTTTGATTCCTGTAGCTTCACAGGATGATTTAGGCCTTTTATCTGCTTTTCCCTACCACTTGAAATACAGATTCTCAAGATGCTAGATATCTCGCTAACGGCTAAATTTATATTGGCACAATTTTATGGAAGTTTAATATTGGTCCAGCGAAGGTTTTAGGCTGTTTGGAGATCCGACCCCCCCTCCCCAACCAAAATTAAGAAAAAAAAAGTTAAAAGAAGTTAAACCTGAGAAAATATTTCTTAAAATGTAAATAAAATAGCTTAAAACTATACCAGTACCAATGTGAAGCTTTCCTAACAAAGGAGTACCAAATCAGTTCAGTAGTTGGTGGGGAGAGATGGGAAGAGGGTGGGGTAATCTTTGCCTTCAAATCCCCCATTGAAAGAAAAAACTTAAGACGCTAATTTTAGCCTAACAATTAAGAATCTGAATCCGCTATTAAAAAACGGATTCCGGATTCCAAAATTGGCCAAATATTCGGATTCGGATTGCCAACCCTAGGTAATAAAAAGAGAGAGATAAACTGAAACGGTTAAAAATAAAATAGGATTTAAAAAGTTAAATAGATTGGACAATTATTTAGTTCACGATGATAAGCGCAATAATACATAGTGTTATCTGCTATTTTAAACATGGATGGGGGGATATATCACATGAAGAAAAAATATTTTGCTTTGTTAAACAAGTCAATTTCTGATATTGTTTAGGTACTTTATAAAAGGTAGTTTCCTTAAAAGGCTAAGAAAGTTATGAAAGAAAGGGGGGGGGAGGAGCTCTACATTTTGACTAAGACAACGATTCTTTCTTTAGAACAACTATCCCCACCCGATAACACTATGTTATAATGTTTATTCTAAGATGATAACAGTTTTTACAAGCTAACACACACACACACACACACTCACAAATACACTTATACATCAATTGTTAGTAGCGAAGCTACTCTTTAAATTGTATCTATAAATGTAAGTTCGTTATTATAAATAAACGTTTTATTAAGGTGGAAGGGGACATTGAACTGTAAATTATACTGGTACCCAAAGTTTTATAAATCATGTATTGGCATAAAAATTTGAGTATTTAAATTAAATTATGGAGGCTGGGTCAATTATTTAAGTGTCCCAAACGTTAAGCCTTAATCTGCAGAAGAGGAAATTTTGTGTATCATTTTTGTGGATGTACATTAATATGATATTGCTACGCTATTAAAGGACATAATTCTCCTTGTTAAACGACAACTACATAATTTGTCCTTCCTAAGATAAGGGAAAACGCACACAAGCATAATAAGCAAGGCCTTCTTACATTGCATTGCAAAAAGAGAAATATGCAAAAAAAAAGGAGTAAAATATAGAGAATATTTTGGAACCTTTAAATATTTTATTAAACAAGGATGACAGCATCCATTGATAACAAAGCTCAGAATAAGCTAAACGGATTTGTAGAGATATAATCTACACAATATTAAATATAAGGCTTTCCAGAAAAGCAAAAATTCAATCAGAGCAACTTTAAAAATAGATATACCTTAATTAATCCAAAATTATATAGGTATCATTAGTATCTTTCTGAAGATTGCGAAAGCATGAAACTTTAAGTTAAAGATAAATAAAATTAAAGTAAAAAACGTTGTTTTACTATAAAATATCAAATGCTATATAAATATTATGAAAGTATTGCCTCCATATTTAAAAAATCTAATCACAGACAAAAATGCAACATTTGAAGGAAAATAAAAAAATCTCTCTTTTCTCTCCCTTCCTTTTTCTTCTGCACAAATAAATGCATTTTAAGTTTCCTCTCTCTCTCTTTTTTTACTTTCTGAATATTGTCTCCTTTTCTATCTTTTTCTCTCTCTCTCTCTTTTTATTGTATTAGTAATATGATTGTTCATCAAATCTAGGGAGGGAGGGGACATTAGACTGTAAATTACACGAGTACCCAAAGTTTTATAACTGTTGGCTAAAAACTTTGGGTACTTTAATAGAATTTTCATTTGTTGTTTTCAAACTAGCAAAACCCCTAAATATAATCTACAGAAGAAAAGCCTGAAACCTGTTGTTGACAAACATATTTGGCCCTTTTGAGATCTTTAATATAAAATAGAATTCAAATATTTCAAAATGTAACTTTAACGTTTTTATAAGCGTAAAACAAGTTTTTTTCCTCGAGTTTTTGTTCCAACTTCTTAGTAAAGTGGTTAGGTATATCCTGACTTTTTGTTTTACATAGAAATTAAGAAACAGATAAAACTTGACCCTTCAAGATATAAATACTAAATAGTACACCCCGATTTGTCAAAAGCACATACTGAACTTGTTATCACTAAAGAAAAATTATAATATTTATGAAATACTAAGTCTTAAAGCAAAATAGTTTTTATTTGGGTCTTATATCACTGATTTCTTTTTCAATAGTTCTAAACAGGGATCTCAAGGATCAGACAATGGTCGATAAATTGACATAAATTCCCAAAAATAATCAAAAAAGATAACAGTTTTGCGATAAATTGCAAATTAAAATTATTAGTTATAAAGTTTAAACACTACTAACTAGGTAGTTCTGAACCAACCAATCAAAATCCAATATCAGTAGGACACCAAAGGTTTAGAGTCGAAGAATAAGACAAAGCAGCTATAAAACTTTGGGTACCAGTGTAATTTACCATACAATGTACCTTCCCTCTTTGGATTATAGAGAAGCTTTGTTACTAAAACACAATCATTAAATAAAGGTAAATAAAACTGGAAAATGAATCAAATTCAAACGTCTAAAACGGCCAGTGAAAAATAACACCAAAGTTGGAATAATGAAAAATACATAAAATTGAAGAATTTAATGGACACAGCCTAGATAACCTAGATTAGACCAATCAATAATCATTGCATGAATGTCAAAATTAAAATATCAAGAAATATCATAAAGGAATCTTACGGGATAAGACAATAGACGATAAATTGATGTACATCTTTAATGCCGATAAACAAAATTACCCTTCTGTAGTTAAAAATTAGTTTGAACACTGTGATTTGAACAAGCCAATCGAGAATAAGTTAAAGTATCTTAAGATTTTAAGCAACGAATAAGATGTGTTAAAAACTTTGAGGACCAGTATAATTTACAGTTCAATGTCTATTACGCTGAAGTCTAAGTATACTCTATTGGTTGAAATCTAAGTGCAAATGAAATGAGAATTCTCACGACAATATTGTCATAAATCTTTTGAAGCCTCTCTATTAAACAACATAACCCTATACACAAGAATCGTTATATCCAATAATATAAAGTAGTAAGATTTTTTGTCTGTTGCTTAAAATCTCGCTTACCGCCTTACAGATATGTTTCTTCTTTACAGTGAAGCTTACGTCCTGAGAAGGTTTTTGAATTGTCTTAGGGAAGGGTATACTTTCTATCCCCCTAAGATAAAACGATTCTGGAAATCGTTTTTACTTTTCATTTCAAAATTCAACTGGAAAGAGGTGATCGACTAATCCCCCCTAACCTAAAATGTACCTTGATGCCTCTAGGGGAATATGCGCATATAAATATAAGGAATAAAGGTTTCAAGGGTAATTTTGCTCATAAGAAGCCCATAAGAAAATTATTTAATGAATTTAAATATTAATACCTATATATTTGATAATAATAAGTACAGAATATTACATTTATACCGATATTTAGCATTTAAATATCAACAGAATAACTACTGTATACTGTAAAAGGTCAAATAATATAAATTAACAAAAAAGTATTCGCAAATGGGTATTTCCATGAATTTACAAAGTATTTTACCATTTAAGTTACTTAAGAGTGTTCCCAAAAACGGTCCATCAAATCCTGTAAAATGTGGGTATAATATGACTACAAATATAATAAAAAAATCCCCCAATGAATTCACTATTGAGTACAAAAAAAAGTGCAACATAATTTTTATTGGGGTGCTAAATCCCTCCCAGATTAAAATATCACCGATTTCAATGTAAAAAGCACTGAAATATAAACACATATAATGGGAAATAACGCGGCTATGCTAGTCGAGTTAAACTTAATAGATTGACCAAATGATTTTCGGACAAATAAGTTCACGAGTTGCTAGGCAATTACTAACAGACAAATAAAAATAAATCCATAGCAGTCGGACTGATTTTAAGCAGCTTTTTATATTTCATAACTTATTTATACGTATCTTTGGTGTTTAAAGCTACATATTACATAGCACATTTATGAAAAGAAAATTATGGGCAGTCTATTTTTAACTCTATGATATCAGAATCTACCTAATTTTTGTTTATTTATGAATTGAAACACATAAATACCTTGCTCAAAGGAATACTTGTTTAGAACATTTAAATCTAACATTTAAGATTTCTATGTGCATTTATAAATAAACCCTTAATATTATTAAGTAGTTTTATTAGAAAAAAACTTAGGGAAATAGCAACCAAATTAAAACTCTTGTATACAAGTAAGACAATCTATAAGGAGAAAATAGTTATTTTTTACAGACAGAGAAAAGTAGTAGAAAAATGATTCTATTCAGCTACAATATCTTTAAATTGCAGCTTTGACTAACCATACCTTAAAAAAAAAGTACTTTTAAAATAACGGAAAATTTCAAAACTTTACTAAAAGGTTTAAGAAAGGATTCGTGATTTTTTTCAGTCTTAATATTTTTTTGGGTCAAACCTTTGATACACAAATTGACAATTAAAACGACATAAAATAATTCTAACCCAATAAAAATATTAAAAAATTTTAAAAGGATTTTTTTGCAAATCAGCTGATATTATAATAACCTGTTTTAAACAAATAAAACTAGCTTACTAAGATATTATTATTTTAATTGCTTAGGTTTAAGAAATACTTTTTACTGATAACACAACACTTTTATACTATTACATAAATAGGTTCTAAAAAGTTAATTCAATAGCTAGGTAAAGTAAATTAAGTGTAAGAAGCGTTTTCAGCTACTTTAAATTTTACTAGCAGCTTCTAGGAGCTCTGTGTTCGGAGGAAAATAGCATAGATCCCATCCTTTGTCCTATTTAAAGCTTCCCTTTAATCAAATCTTTGATTCAGTAGTTCTAGAAATCTTGAGCTACAGACCAAAAAAACTGCTACTTTATATAATAAGATAATTAAGTTATTTCAAATAAATTGTATTTTACCAAATCTTAATATGTTGGTTGGTTCAAACTTACGGGTTACTTTTCAACCACTTAAGGGGTAATTATGTCTGTCATCATTGCAGATGTACATCAATTTATTTTCCATTATCTTATCCCTAAAGATCCCAGCAAAACATGGATTCGAACTTGTTACAACTTACCCCATGAATGATGTATAAGAAGTTATTTGCCGTCGACAAAACTTTCATCACCAAGCCTCAAAAAAACAACTTCTCTTGAAAAACACAAAAAACTATCACTTATAATTGAAGCTTGCCCCCAAAGCTTAACAAAAAAGCAGTAGGTAGGTAGGAGTGAGAAACAGGGGGGCCGTGTTACATTATTTTTAATATGTCACTGAAAATTATCAATTTTTAATTATTAAAATCACTTTGGTAAATAATCAGGTCGACAATAAAAAAAAGTCAGTTTATAAGAATCAACTATTATAGAGAAGGGGGCGTGGGTAGGTGGAGGGGGGTGTATTTAGGGGCGTGGGTAGGCACAGGGAAAGAGAGAGGGGAAGGGGGCAGTGTGTACACTCTTCACCAATTTTCAGAGATTTTTCACATTTCCCCGCATTTTTTATTTTATTATTCTCCTTCTCAACTACAGCAAAAAATGAAATATGTCACTTGTTGGCGTTTACCATGCAGTTGTCAATATTATGTCACTGTCTCATTAACGTTTAACATGGTTTAGGTTTGTTTTTTTTTAACAAAAAACACTGCACAGGTTTGGTGGTAAAAAGAAATGAAAAAGTTAAAATGGCTCCAAAATTTATTCTCGTCTTGCACCGCAGACGACTGTGTTATATGTACTGAGCCCAATTGCTGTGGGGGCGGCCCGGCACGGAATTCTGCAGGGGTAGGGAGAGAGGTATTGGGCTATTAAAAAGGGGTATGGGAGGGGGGACAAGACAAGTTGCAAGCAGCGGTGGGGGATGCATGGAGAGATGTGGCCCGGCACGGAACGATAAAATGGAGTGGCCAACTTTGGCGTAATTGTTTCCACTCGTATTGTCCCCAATGTTCGGTATGGGGAAAATCACTGGAAGAATGTAATTGGAGTCCCTGTTTATCCCAGAAATGGGTTATTGTATGAAGCAAGGAAGGAAAGTTTTGGTGACGCGTAGCTCGAATTATTTCTGAATTGCAAATATGAAGATTTTTTCACATTCAATTGTTATAAATCTTTATCAATCAAAACAATTAAATTAGTAACTACTGCTGCTCCATAACAAAATATATTTCAAAGAGAAAAATCTCTATTATCAATCGCATCTGTAATAGAAAACAACATAAATAAATAAATGAGAAAAAGCATTAAGAATTATAATAAAATAAACAAATTGTTAAAATATACCATAAAAAATAAAATCAAAGCAACTTTATATATCTTTACTTTATCAAAACCAAATAAAAAATAAAGAGAGGCAGTCAAACTATTACAAACCTTGTATCATTAAACTGTTTTTAATAGATTATCAAATAAAGTAGTTTATTTTTTTGTTTCACTAATAATAAAACCTATAGTTCTTCATTTTAGAAAAGGCTATATAAGTCAGGATTCATTTCATTTTACATTAAATATTTGACAGAATATCACTTCACATTAGGTACATTTGATATAAAAACACTTCACATAAAAGTTCATTTGCTAAGCAAAAGGAAACTAGCTGGAATTTGGTTCCAAAACAGCCTGGTTGATGGATGGATTCAAATTGTTTCCACAAATGGGAACATTGGTGGTCTACGCAGCCTCTGTGCTTTGACACCAACATATAATTTTGGCTTACCAACTCAAAATAAGCAGGAGCTTGTGAACTCTGATAGGTTGCTGGATAGTTCAATCCACCCTGGGTCACTGGTGTGTTTGTTGATCATCCTTTCAATAAGTCAAGAATCCTCTTGTTGAACAATTTGACCATTATAGTTTCTGGAACATAGCTTAGGGCTAAGTATTTGGGAACTTTGTTAAACTCCAAGTCTCTGTGGTAGAAAACTTTATCCCAAAATCTCTTTTGTGTGACTTCATGGCAAATGCCATGGAGTACTTGCAGCCCATCATGTTAGCATTGGAAAAGACCTGCTCTACAGCATTGAAAACCGCATTTAGGAAGTTGCACATAGCAAACAAATTTGACATCTTAAAAATTGCATCAATTTGATGAAAGTTTATTAGTTAAAAAAAGAAAATTATTTTCTTTGTAGGAATGTAATGAAATAATTGCTTGAAAATCTTCCAATTTTAATGATAAAAATCATTACTCTCAAACTTTTTGTAACAAATAGTAATCCTTTTATGAAATGGCAGAAACAGGGCTGAAACAAGCTGTTTTTACTATATCTAAAAGAGAATCCTAGAGGATGAAAATCGCTACCAGTATATGAAAATAAAATTTAATGCCAAAGGAGATACTACTTACTGGGTCTGCCATCAACAGAAGGCTCATATATGTATTGTACAGCCACTGCAATGACAATAACCAAGAATGAAGTTGACTACTTAAAAAGTGTTAATGTAAGCTGTAGATTGTAGCTGGAACCTACACAGATCCCAACCTGGGAAGGAAAGACAGGGCTCAGGCAAGGCTGGCCGAGATGAAGGCAGCCATGGCCAATTACAAGCGCGCCTTCATCACTGAATACATGTTTGAACTGAAGAGCTGGGGGGACATGTAAGATGCCAGTTTAGTGCATTAAAATTATTTGTATGTATTGTATGTGCTTCTATTACTAAGTACATAAATTGATTATGTTTTACTTTATTAATAAATTGGATGTTTATATAACAATATTTATTTGTTGGTCTTTTGTAGGTGTTGGTCTTTTGTAGTGTTGGTCTTTTGTAGCAACGCCATTATTATTGTCCTATCCATCAATCAATTTACCCAGGGATCTAAAGGGATAAGACAATGGCCAATAAAATGATGTATATCCCCAATGATGGTACACAAAATTATACCTTCTGTATATTACAATTAGTCGTTGAAACGTTTGGACACTCAAATTAATAAATCAACCAATCAAAATTCAGTACAGTCCCTAAAGTTGTATAAGAAAACGTTATTATACTACTTTGGGTTGAAAAAAGTCCCTCTCTCTCTGTGCAATTTACCTGAAAACATCGTCTGCTGCTTTCTTAGCCAGTCTTGCTCCTAGGATCAGTAAATACATTTATTATTTTTATTAACAAGGTAGTGTATGTTTGGTTCACAAAATTGTTAGCTGCGAAACATTTAAAAGAAAAATGACTGAAAAGGAGAATCACACCATTAAAATATCAGACGCTTATCTCAATTGCAGTGTAGATTCCGCAATAAAGATATACACGGCCAAATAAAAAATACGTCAAATGAGGGGGGAGGGGGTAAAGAGTGCTTACCCTCCTAAACAAATGTTTTGGGGCGCCGAAGGTAAATCTAAATTTTTTGAAAATATCTCCCACCCAAATCTTTGAAACCTCACATTTATCCCCTACCCAAAAAACAAACAAAAAAAGGCTTAGACGTCCTTGCCGGGGACATAAATAAAGTAGCTGCGCGTCTTAAAAGTTAATATTTAATTTTAAAAAAACAATTTAACATAATTAACAAAAGATCAAAATAATAATCTTCTTACAATTATATTAATTAAAATAAAAGAAGTTTATATTTAATAATT
This sequence comes from Acartia tonsa, assembly GCA_900241095.1. Lineage (NCBI taxonomy): Eukaryota > Metazoa > Arthropoda > Copepoda > Calanoida > Acartiidae > Acartia > Acartia tonsa. The sequence continues at coordinate 12,116 of LS056511.1, forward strand.
CCTTTCATTATTATATTCTTTTTTTTATTATTCTATTGATTAAATAGTTAATAAAAAAAAACTAATTTTACT
>LS056512.1:0-12182 GCA_900241095.1 Acartia tonsa
GTATCTGCTTTGTCTTGTTTATCCTGGGTATCCCTATGTGTACTGAGGGAGGTATCTATCTATCTATTTATCTATCTGTTTAGTTGGTATCTGCTTTGTCTTGTTTATCCTGGGTATCCCTATGTGTACTGAGGGAGGTATCTATCTCTTCAAACTTATGGATTTCTACAGTTGCTCAGGTAATTTTTTAAAAATTGATTTCTAAAAGAGAATTTAATAGATATGAAAATTCTTTGATAAATATTATAACGACACATGAAAGATTCAGGAAAAGACTATGGCCTATAAGTCGATGTACATCCTAAATAATGAAACACAAAATTTTAGCGGTTGAAACGTTTGGATACTTAACTTAATGAACCAACCAATTAAATTCAATAAAAGTCTCTAAAGTTGTTGAGCCAACGTATAAGAAAACATTAATGTAAAACTTTGGGAACTAGTGGCTCATTGAGAATAATTTGTAATAATCAAACATTTTACTAAAGTCAAGTTGACCAAAATAAAATATATTTACAGGTATGGCGCTGATTTGGGTGTGCTTCTTCCAAACTATTGCTATTGGATGGTTCTTTGGAGCGGAAAGGTATAAATTATGATTTAGTATAATCTTTATTTGACCTAACCTAAAATAAAACAATCTTAATTACATTATTTTTAAAAAGTTTGTTTGAGGTCCAGATGCAATATTAGGAAAACCGCCTTTATATAAGTATCATCCTATTTTATAAAGTGGAATGTTTCTTGTCTGAAGCTTCAGAACCGATTAAGTTCGCCATATTAGAGAATATGTGCTGGGTTGGTTTTAGGCTATTTTATTTTTAGATTTAAGTCCTGGGATGGTTTTAGGCTGTAAATATGAAGTATATAATAACTTTTAAATTCTTGAAAATCAAATCAAATAGTTCATGGCCTAAGTTTGGTTTAGATTTGCCTAAAATTTAAAAGCACTTCATAATTAATTCATAAACTAGATTCAAGGGTTTAAAACAATGAGAATGTTTTTGTTTCTTTACACTTTGCATTGATATTTAGAAATAGAGGAATAGTTAAATGAAGAAATATTGGATATTATGATATAACTCTATATCCTAATAACTAAAAAGTATTTTAGATGATACACTTAAGTTTACATCCTTTATGGTTTTTATTTTTGCTTTATAGTTTTGCTTAAGATATCTATTATAGCTTTCATAAAAATATAAATAATCGTCTTTGTTAATTACTAATTTACCAATCCTTTTGATTCTGTATGCAACTGCAATAAGATGCAAACTCATACAATCGTATTCATGCAGATTTAAATTAACTTACTAAGCGTTGCAGTTAAGTTGATATTGTAATTTATATCTATGTATTTATCTATCTGCTTATTCAATTATTTTAACTTGTAAGTGACTATTAATCTTTTACTTATCTATCTATTTATCAAGGTTCAATCTACCAAATATCCATTTTATTATCTATCTATCCAAGTTTGCTGACTGTATATAGCAGACTGCTGTCCAATTCCATCTATTATCTATCATAATTTCTATCTGTCTGTCAAGGTTCTGACTGTCAGGAACAGATGACTGTCTAGCTATCTATCTACTATCCATCTTATTCTTTGTCTTTCTATCTATCTATCTATCCAGGTTTGCTGACTGTGTAGAACAAATGACTGGATCCCGTCCTGGAATTTTCTGGAGACTTTGCTGGAAATACTTTGCTCCTATGGTCATGGGGGTAAGTTTTCAAACTTTACAGCATATTAATGGACTAAAGACGTTTATTTGATATTATCTGAATCAATTTATCCTTTGCCAGTAAACGAGTTACACTTTTAAAACCTTTTAAAACATACATTTTTATGCTGGGTAATGTAAATTAACCATCCATTATTTTTTGTGCTTTTCAGGGTGTATTCATCTTTTTCTGTTACTCTTTTGACGCTCCAACCTATGGCAATAAATATACCTATCCCAAATGGGCCGAAGTTATTGGTATCTTCCTGTCCTTGAGCTCTATGATGTGGATTCCAGGTAAATACAATAAACTCTGGTAAACATTTTCAATTACCAAAGATTTTCATTATTTGTCGATTAAAGTTCAAATTTTCAAACTTCCATTTTTATTAGGAAATTTGATCTGTTAATTACTGTGACTCTTTTGTTCTTCTGAAATGCCTTTCTCGTAATTTCGGTACTTTGTCAGAGCCTCTTTTAATCTTTCTTTTTTATTCTTACTTTCTGTTCTTATATCTAAAATATCATGGTGTAAAATAGAAAAACATCCTTTAATTTTAATGTGATGGTAATTTTAAGTAAAAATGGAAAACAACATTAATATTTTTTTCAGGTTATGCCATATACTACTTGTTTACTGGACCCGGCACTTTTAGAGAGGTAAATAAAAATATGAATTTCAATATGAACATTTTTTATCATATTAAAATATTTATGAACTTAATTTTTGAGTTCGTCTAGTTTTCTAACTCATTTGTGTAATTTAACTCAATACTTTAGTCAATTACAAATATCAAGGATTAACTGATCCATAAAGGTGAATATCAACAAATCAGTGCTTTTAATATTAATATAGAAGTCAGACAAAAAACACGGAATTCATATTTGCTCATACGATCATATCTCTTCATTATAGGAATCAATACTCACCAATTGAATAAGTAGGATACTTATATTATATTCAAAATTGTTGTGTAAAAGTTTAAAAATAGTTTTAAAAGTTTAGAATATATCCAGCAGAAAATTTGCATTAAAAGTATTTAATTTATTTACCTATTTAAAAGTACGATTTCCTGTTGTCAGTTTATCTGACGCCAGGTTTTGATTAGTCTACTAGATACTACAGGATAATTACAGATTTTACAAAAAAAAATATTATTGATTTACAGTATTTGAAGGAATTGGCATCAAGAAACTTTTATTCTATATTTATAAACAGAAACAACAACCTACAAATCTTCAACTTAAAGGAAAATAAATCGTTTATTGGAGTTTTAAGAAAAAAATTAAATTTTTTTTAGAAATTTTGTGGTTGTCCCCAATACTATATGTTAAAAGCTTTGCTAAAGTCAAAGTGGCCATTTCTTTCCGTTTTGTTGGTTTCCGTGACCGCTAGAATGTGTACCAAATAAGCTAAAATGCAGATTACAAAGAAACGAGGGTGTTTAGGTTTAAAAAGTTAACATGAATACAAATATTTCGGAACTTTTTATTTAAAAAAAATAGGATTTTTATAAGAAAATTCTTAATCCTCTATATTTCTGATAATAGTTTTTCCTTATTTCCATTTTGTTTACTTTCCTTTATATCAGCTGGAGTTATAAAAGGTCATAAAAATATCCTCCTATATTGACGAAGAAAGCGTAAAAAAAAATCATGTGTACATTCATTTTAAACTGGAATATACTAGTTTAATCCAATCAATGTATATTAATTTATGTGTTTTTTTATATAAAAATGTACTAGGTAGAGTTGTAGCTTTCTTTTTTAGAGTCTGACACGTTAAAGGTTCATTAAGTACAAGCGATTTTAATCTTTTAAGAAATACAATCGAAAAGATCAAATGAAAAAAAAACACACATAAGGTATAATTAGAACATAGAGGTGGTTGTTTCATTTCTCTACATTAGCATGAATGGGGTAGGATTGACCCTAAGGAGAGGGGGTTAAACTTTAAGTACTTCCCCACTATAAAGCTTAAAACCTACAAAATATATTTATTTCTTATTGTTAAAATTGAGGAAAATAATCTATTTAATTCATTATGAAAAAGTAACACCCTGTATTTCTGTATAAAGATATAATGAAATTAAATACTTTAATAATCAGATATCAAGTGGAATATTCCTAAATTTAAGGTGGAAGTACATTGATTTACACTCTGACTTTTAATTTATTGATTAATAGACAACATTGATATATACACAATATCATAAATATATAAATAAACATTTATTACAAAAAAACCACCACCCTAATTTTTGTTAAAGAAGCCAAAAATTATAATGGGGAGGATTGATTTCTTCTGGGAGAGTGGGGGTATCCTCCTTAAAGATAAAACCCTCATGCTTTAATTGTCTTTTATATGTGAGGAATTTAATTACTTAAAATTTTTGTTTTTAGAACCTAAGAAGAGGATTGCAGTCAAATATGAATCTGAGAAAGGAGGCAAAACTTGCTTCTAAAATACATCAGGTACTTCTAATAAACAATAAAAGTATAAGTAATAAGATGTATAACCTAGACAAATTCATAGCCCAAGTGGTAGAGATCTTTTTCGTCTGCTAGCAAATTGCTTTCTGCTCTTATGCATTGACTTGGTTGTGTTTATATTTTCGACGCTATTTGACTGATGTTCAAAGACCCAATTGAAAGTCGGCAATGGGTCCCTACCCCGTGGACAGAGCTACATCTAACTCGTGCCCCTCTAATCTTTTACATTAATTAATAAACAGCTGAATACTAAATACTTATTGCAAGGAAAATTGAAAATCAGTGTTAGACTATTGAAATATCAAAGCGAGTTAATTTTAGATGAGACTTACAATAAATTTAAGAAGTTAGATTTGTCATAAAACAGTCAAGAAAATTACATTTTTCCTTCCATATTTTTTCTTATAAATGTATCAGACGGACAGACAGACAGACTTATGAACATTTAAAATTTTCTAGAATATTCTTGTTAAAATATATAATTGCAATAAAAACTGCATTTATGGTCATAGAATGATTTATATGAAGATATGCTGCCACTTAGATAGCAAAAATTTGACTTAGTATATCATAAATTTATCTTTTATTACTCTTAATGTTTAAGGATGACAGCTACTCTGCAAGTCTGATAGTACGTTAGTTGCGTTGGTCTGTAATGTGATACAAAAGTATATCAATTATCCTATAACTAGCGGCTGCGCAGAACAATTGCCTAAAATCTCAAATCCCTAAATAAATAGCCCGAATCCATCCTGCGACTCCGTAATAGAGAACTCAATCGGTTTAGTAGATGTAAAGATCTTGACAGAAAAATAAAACAAAACTTACTTCTTTTTATAATAGGATAGCTAAATTATACTCCCAAATACAAAGAATACACAGCAATAAAATACCAATAATAGTTCGAATTAAGTTAACTAAACATACTCCGCTACTATTTGAATTACTCTCTCCTGTTTAGTTTGCTGAATAAGTCTTTGATTTGATTATATCTGATTGAAACGCATTTAAGATTAATGTTCAGCTCATATTACATATATATTTTTTTTGGCGCAAATACAATTCTATAGCTCACTTTGTGTGTTTTCTTTTGACGTCATAAAATAAGCTATGGTATGTAAAAGTAAATTAGTCCTGAGTTGTTTAATAATTTAATTGAAGTAAATGGGCGGTTTGGAATAACTTGCAAAACTGATGGTATTTGACAATGTGCATTAAACAAACATGATTTTAAATTTGTCCTAATTAGTCATGTGATTTACAACATGATCTAAATAAGGCAATCTAAAAACCAAATGTTCCCTGCATAAATCTATAGGTTTGTTTTAAATGTTTTTATCTACTGAAACATATATTTTTTTTCACGCAGCCGGAAAGTAATATTGCTTCCAATATTATTAAACAGGTAAAGCCATTTTAGCTTATCTTTGGTTAGGAGTTTAGAAGAGCCCTGGAGGGTTAGAGCTCTCCCGAGGCGCTAGATATTATATGTTTTTCCTCTCCAAACATAAGAATAAAGAGGGATTTGTCTCAGGGGTCAACAATAGGTTTAAGTGAAAGCACTACCGACAACAAACCACCCACCAAATAGCTAAAATTATCAAAAATAATAAAAAATGAAGTTTAATAACATGAATATCGTTCAAAGGTGTGTGTGGGTAAAGGAGTGTTTAACCCCCTTAAACTTTTAAATCCCTCATTTTTCCCCCCACTAAAAAAAACTAAAAAGACGTCCTTGATAAATGCGGCTGAAAAGTCCTGAAATTAATAATTTATAGCAATATTAATTAAATATTAATTATTAATTTGGGTCATTCATAAGTCTGGATTAATAGCATTAATCATAGAATTTCATAATTGTAGTTTTTATTTAATTTAATTGTTCATTATGACTTAGTAGTACATTTTAAATATCTTATTTACCTATTAGAGATGTTTTTATCTTTCAAATATATCAAACAGTCTCGCATCGTATTTTAGACAGTTCTCCACGGATAGTGACATGAAAAATTATGAATAGATGAATTCCAGGTTTGTTAGACCAGATGGGAAAAATACCGGGCAAACAAAACTGGCAATACTTTTATGATCTTTATTTCATTATTCGTGAAAAAGTTTGAAATTGTCTGTAATGCTATACAAGATTTTTTTCAGTAAGGCTTAGAATAAATTTTAATCAGAGGATATTTATCAGATTTTTAGCTATTTTATAAAAGTTTCTCTAAAATTTATGATTTTCCCAAGCCACAAATTAAATTTTTAATCATTTTAACCGATTGTTTTTTATTTTAGAATCTGAAGGATGGTTTTGGACCTAACTTGAAAAGGATGCAGCTTGGTAAACCCGGGCCTATCCATATATCTGAATCTGGTATACAACTACTAAACAGGTAAACCTGGACCTATATCCATATATCTGAATCTGGTATACAACTACTAAACAGGTAAACCTGGACCTATATCCATATATCTGAATCTGGTATACAACTACTAAACAGGTAAACCTGGACCTATATCCATATATCTGAATCTGGTATACAACTACTAAACAGGTAAACCTGGACCTATATCCATATATCTGAATCTGGTATACAACTACTAAACAGGTAAACCTGGACCTATATCCATATATCTGAATCTGGTATACAACTACTAAACAGGTAAACCTGGACCTATATCCATATATCTGAATCAGGTATACAACTACTTAACAGGTAAAAGATCAAGTATAAAGGACCTACAGATTTCGGTAAAAAAACAATAGATTTGATGTTAGTTTTGTCCATTTTCTCAATAGTACGTTTAATAATTTAACACTAAAGCTGACGTGAAATATCTTACATGACATTATTATTCCAACCGCATTGCTACAAACCACTTAAAACAAATGTAAATGCAAATTTTAATGTATTTCATTCTACATATTAAAATTCACGTGAAAGGTTTCGTGATTTTATTCTATAAAAATATTATTTTTTAGGGAAAACTCAGAGTTTGAAATGGGAAATATCAGCAGTAGAGACCCTTCATTTACTATTCAACAGGTTAGATTAAATTTATAAAATCAAGGATAATAATAAAATAAGAGCGAATACAAATAAAATTAAATTTATAAAATATTTGTTGTATCAAAAAGCTTACTTCAACAAAGGCTAAGGTGGAATCTTATTGAATAAGGCAATGGACTATGAATTAATATATATCCACGACAATTAAAAAATACTTCTCCTCTAAAAATAAATTATGTTTTTATAGGACACTACTAGTTTTAAACCAACTAATTAAAGCTTAATAAAAGTACTCAAAGCATTAGAGCCAACGTATACGATAACAGGGTAATAAAACTTTGGGTACCGGTGTAATTTGTATTCACTAACTGAATAGAATCACTTCACAATCACATAACAGTTTTTTTTTAATTCGGCATTTAAATACTATTTTTATAACTATTTTTGAACTATATATAGATATAAAGTATCTTTGCTACCCGAAAAGTTTAGTATAGAAAAGGGAAACTGAATCGCATAAGATATTTTCTTAATGAATTTAATTAACTCTTTTGGCTAAACAAAACTTTGCTGCCAAGAAAAAAGTGTTTTCTTTCTACCAGGGCTCGGCACCCCGTAAACATTAGGGAAATGAACCTTTCAAAATTATAAAAATCAGCTGCAAATCAAAGCCTAACCCAAATATGGCAATTCCTCTATTTAAAATTGTTTCAAAGCATCCAAACGAGTTTAAATTTGATACTTTGTCGCAAAAGACGCGCGGCTGCCGAGCCCTGCTTTCGACTGAACACTGTTTTTCTCGATTTTAAAAGTTTTATATACCAGGCCTCTTTCGGCTTTGGTTACAGGGGTCTACTACATATTTTATTTTTCTTTCAAACATGGACGATTTATTTATAACAAAATTATGAAATGAAATTATTGATAAAAATTATCTACAAAAGACCTAGAGAGTGATATAAAAACTATTTTTATTGTTAAAATCTATTAATGTCTTTTTTATTTTAGGAATAATGCTGTGTATTTTGTTGATTTATGTAGTTCTATGTGTAGCAATATCATAATATTCATCATTATATGGTAATTTTAATTATTAGATAAATAGAAACTATTATATTTTTCATATATCACATGTAGATACAAAATTGGAAATAATTGTAATCAAGGATTTTCCTACTCGGAGTCTGGAGTAAACTGAATCATACTAAAGACTTTTTAATTGTTATACATATACTGCTGCTCTGATAAGTGAAATAGGGGGATGTCTAATTGTCTATGCCTATAAACAGGTGGAACTCTTTATTTTATCAGTTAGGACTTCGTGACAAAGGTCGTTTAGTTAAAAAACTTGGTTGTTTAATGTGTTATTACTTCAACTAACAACTTGAAGAGTGGCAAAAAATATCATACAGATTAGATTCACAAACAAGAAAAATATGAATTTTAATTTTGAATTTTTTCAACACAGAAACAGCGTGTAGTCTCCAATAAATAATGACGTCATACAATACAAATGACCATTGATAGGCCAGTATACAATTTTCCATCGGTCAATTACAATGTATACTGTCATATTACTGTATTTCTTTTTTTATTTCAGTTCCATTTAACCTGCATGAAACCATCTTAATCTTGCTGTTGTTGACACAGAAATCAGAACTGGTGCGTGGATAAACTAGTGGTTAACATTTTAGTTTTTAATATTTTATTCATTACTTTTAAATTTATGGATATTTTCAGTAAAGAACCTGCAAATTAATAGCCTTGAAATAAATTTTTTTCTTCCTTTTTACTTAGTGTGTCATACTGAGGTCAAAATCAATTTAGTCAAAAAAATCTTGTTTAATAATGACTTTAAAAGTCTATTTAGTGTAACTCAAATTGATAAAATGAATCAACCCGGTTTAAAGTTTGATTACTAGTAAGTCTTGGTATATCATAATTAATTCATACTTTTATTATAAAATTATTGTTATTATAAGATAATTTATGAGTGAATAATTTTACTATTTTATATGTAATAAAAATCTAATTTAAAATTTCCAAATATCTTTGAACTTATTGTTATTCATAATGTTCTACATAAGAATCTCCATAAAGATAGAAATAGAAATTTGTATTCTGTAATGAAAATATCAGATACTCATATCATTAAAAAGTTTGTTGAGTTTTTTTAAAATAAAATAATGCTCAACTTTAATACTTAAATGTTTCTTCTTTAATTTTTCTGAAATATATAAAAAGTAAATTGCCTTCAAAAGACATATTTTTTCATATGAAAAAAAATTATTTTACCAAAAAGGGTGTTTAAAAATGCAGAGAATGTGATAATTTGTTGTGAAAAAAAATTATTTTCTCACTTTATCTGTACAAAAAAAACCGTCTTCCCATATTTTTGGACTTTGCTATATAGTTGTGTTTTTATCTTTAATTGCATGTATTAATAGTATACACCTAAAAATTTCTTAGTGTTTTAAATTTTTTTTTTTTAAATCAAAAATGGTAGTTCATGTTTTAGATATGGTGATTTTAGCTATTTAGTTTAGATATGCTTCTACCGCCTTTGTTAGTCAAACACCATTTCAAAGTCTAAAATAAGAGTATAAGATAAGAGTATTGCTAAGCCTTAAATCTACCTAAAAATTTTGAATGATTGCTCTGATAGATAAAATTACCATTTCAGTTCATGAATAGTACTCGTTTATTCAGAAACAATTGGTCAAACTATATTTCTATCCTTTTTAAAATTGTTTGTTAAGATTTCATTTATCAAAATGCATAAATTAAATCATATTATATATTAAGAAAAAAACCTTAAAATCCAAATAAAACATATCTGTGTTAGTTCATTTTTTCCAGGGTTTGTCAATGGAACTCTTTTTTTTCTAATTAGGCCTTAAGCATTTTAATTATAACAAGTCTATGATTATGTTATCATTTCCATATTAAATCAATACCAAATTTTATATAAAAATGACAATTTTTAAAATTACTTATACCTAAAAATTATCAAAAAAAGTAATTAATTATAAATGCTATGTAAGTTTCTATAAATAATTTTTAGTTAGTTTCATACAGTTCTCGTTATATCTTATTAAAATGTTTATGTTAATTAAATTTAAGCAACTTTTTATCAATAAAACAATTAAAAACAAAGTAAATAATATTTCAAATCTTTCATAATCTAAATCAAACCTAAATTATTGTTGCTAAATTTAAATTAATTGTATTGTATTGACCAAACTAATCTTTTTAAGGCTCGGGTTCATAAAGTATCATCTGGTATAACAATATAGAAAATGTGCATATTTTAAAGTTTTTCAATAACAAATCGATTCGTTCTTTTATTAAATTTTTTTCTCTCCAAAAAATGACTAATTTCCCTATAAAATACTTGATGTAAAAGATGAGTCTAATCCTTAAAATTATTATTTTGGTGCTGTTATTAATATTATTATATTTTCTCTGTAGTGATATATATTGTTATAAAAATATTATAATCTTATATTATTATCGCAATAAAAGTTTAAAAATGATAAGCCTACATTTTTGAGAAGTTATAGTTTTTAATGTTTCGGCTGAAAGCAGATAGACCTTATAATTTCAGTATTTAAATAAATAGAAGTCCTTAAAGTACCCTATTCGAAGATTCTTGAAATTTAAGTAATTTTACAACAGAATAGAAGCAGAAGCAAAAAAAAACATTTAAAGGATTTTAGAATCATGAAAAGGAACCGAAGTTGCGGGTTTCGTCGTATGTTCACAGTAGCTTTTGAAAGGTTATTTTAGGTTATTTAAGTGAAGTAAACGTTAACGATTGTCCCGCAGGGTTAGAAAATAGGCCCCGCAGGGTTAGATCCCTATAACATACATATGCCTTTACAAATTGTTCATAATAAATATGCGCATCTCATTACCATGCAAGTTGGAACTTATGTTATAGTGTTATACATAACATATTTTTATTATATCTTGAGAAGACCATTTCCAATAATTCCTTACAGTTGCGGTATAATTAATTACGAGCACTAAAACCATCATACTCAGTCTTTCTTATATTCTTGTTAAAAACGAAGCTTCTCTATAATTAGGGTTATATCCGTCCGTAAGTCCGTCCGGGAAAGTCCATCAGGTCCATTTAAAACATGTTGATTTTTTACTTTTTGATAACAAACTTTTGTATGTTATGATTATTCTATTAATTTTATTTTTTTGAATAATGATTCCTATTTCAACAAGGTAAAAAGTTGTAAGCGAGACATAAAGTCCTAAAATGTAAGTATGTGCTTAAACAGTATTCTGTATGTAATTTTGTTAGACTTAATTTTATTCTGCTTATTCAGTTCTGACACTCTACAACTGTTAATGTTCGTATGTCCTCCATTTTTGAGCTTCGAATTTATGGAAGTTATGATTCTTGTTGTCTTTTCTCTTTGACTGCCCCTTCCACCTTTTTTTCTCTCTCCAATTTCTACCGGTATTCTCTAATGATAATATTTCTCCCTTTTTTTCAATGTCCCCTCTCTCTCACTTTTCCTTCCGGCATTCCTCTTTAACCAACCCATTTCTCTATAAATCCCCCTGAGCTGCAATTTCTTATTCCCCTGTTTTAATAATCTCTCGGAAACCTTACAGCTGATTCAGATAAACCCAATGGTTTAGGGGATTTTTTTCTACCTGAGATGCTACGAAAACAAAAGTTGTCTTTGTGATTTTGCCAAAGTTATTTAAATTATTTTTTAAAGCATAAGTGTAATTTTATTTCCATTTTTCATCTGGCTTCCTTTATTTTTCTTGTAAATGCTACATTTTCTAGTTTTATCATTCTAAAGCGTCAGCTTTTTAAAAAGCAAATGAATTAGGTTATTATATCCCTGAATAGTAAGAAATATAGTATACATATAAATACACACTAATATGTACTAAAAAGTACTCTTGGTACTATGCAGTCTTT
>LS056513.1:0-12180 GCA_900241095.1 Acartia tonsa
AAGTCCAAAAATGTAAGTATGTCCATAAACATTATCCTGTTTTTAAGCAGTTTTTCAACAAATTTACCTACAATTTTTATTCGACATTTATACATTTATGTTCCGATTTTTCAGTTCAGATACTATACAAGTGTTAATGTCCGTTTGTCCTACCGTTTCAGTGCTTCGCTTTTATGGATGTTGTCATCCTTGTTTTCAAATTGAGGATTAAGGTACAACGTAATATGCTGAAAATTTTCTTATTGGGCTGCTTATACTTTTTAAGACATTAAAGTACAATAATAGAAAGGTCATCAGCTATATGTAACCTGTCCCGAATATCTATTAACACTGCGGAGCCCATTATTCTGCATTAACAGAAAAATTTAGAGGTAAAAAATCTTTTGTTGGTATTTCCCTCTCCCTGCATGGATCTAGGATGTTAAAATGGTGAGAAATCAATTGAAATTGTATTTTTGGGGCAATAAAAAGACTAACATAGGCAAAATAATTATAGTATTGAAAAAACTAAATTTTCATGTACATATAAAATATCGGTCCCTGAATCGCACCTTTAGATCTTAGCCTTGGTAACCGTGGATATTAAAATGAAAATTAATAAGAACACCAGTTTTGTTAGACCAGAGGGGCCGAAGGCTTGGGCTAACAAAACAAGTACTTATCTTAATATTCGTGGAAAATTGTCTGTAATTCGATGTTATACATGATTTTTCAGTATGGCTGAGAGCCGATTCAAAGCAATAACATGTTAAAAATGTTAAACCTTGAATGATTAGGTTGACATATAATTTCAATGATTAATGTCAACCAAGAAATTAATAATGATGGTCATAACTGATTCATTATTTACATGACTTAATTGGAGCTAATTTAAGCTATCAATAAACAATAGCTTTACTTGTAATAACAATCTATAGATATAGATGTATAACCAGAAAACTACCTGAATCCCCTTGTTGGGGATCTTTTTCGTCTGCTAGCAAATTGCGTTCTGCTCTTTTGTAACGAGTTGGCTGTACCGTTAATTTTTCCGCCGTTATTGGCTGATATTCAAAGACCTAATTGAAAGTCGGCATAGGGTCCTTGGGCTGGGGACATGCATTTATTAAACCCTTTCCCTCCCTATTGTTTTACTTTAATCTTAAAAAATAATCTTTCAAAAATGAGTGTCTCACTTAAAATCTTTTTTTAAGTTGAATGAACAGTTAATAGCATGTATAAAATTTTTATTACATTAAATTAAAGCTCATGGATTTTTTTAAGAGAAACTTTTCTTCATGTAGATTAAGTCTAGATGTACGTCCAAACTAAATTTAAATTGATGACAACACCCATAAAGGCGAAGCTTAACAAATCAGATGGACAAACGAACATTTACACCTATAAAGTATTCTTTTCGTTTTCATAAATTATCCAAATTATTGAGTTTCCCTATTATAGATATTATCATTCTTGTTATACTTTATAGACATTTATACTATCCTGAGGCAAAAATAAAATTAGGAAAACGCATTCTAAATATTTAAAGTATCAGAATCTTTTCAAAAAGGCTTTTCTTAAATTTATTAGTTTGTGGATAAGAATCGTCTTATTAATTTAAAACTTAAGGTACACTCTTTTATTTGGGAATTACGTGATAAATGTATTACCTTTTTTTAAGAGTGGAGAAAAGTTAAAAAGGAAAACCAGTTTTATCAGCCTCGAAGGCCGAAGGCCCGTGTACACATGTATGGCTGACAATCTGTTCTAATCCAGTGGATATTTATCGGTTTCGAAGCCAAACTGAAAAATAATATTTATGTTAAACTTATCATCTTCTCTTAATCAAAATGTGTTGTATTTTCCCTCAAAGTGCCTTGTTGAGCACAAAGGATCCATCTGCCTCTTTTCTTTTTAAAATAAATTGAAAATACGGGCAAGGGGGATTACGGGTTGATTAAATCGGGTACTTACACCGCAGGTGTAACCCCCCGCCCACTTAGGGGATAGAAAGAAAACTATAAACAAAAACTAGTCAATTTAATTTAAAAATAAGGGTGGATCATCAGGTTTCTGTGCTCGACATTACACTTTTAGAGAAAGAACCAAAAATATATAAAGTAATTTAAATCTTACATCTTAATTCATTGATTAAGATAGTATAAAGTTGTAAAACCTATTCTTCTAATTTAAATATTTAAAGATTATATCAATACTTAAAATTAAAACAAGGAAAACCAAATTTGTTTAAGAGAAAATTAAACGAATGTATATCTATTAAAAATCACTTTTTTATCCTCCAATTATATTATTTTTTAGATAAGCTTCATATTCTGTCGTCTGTCTGTTTATATCAAGCTTAAACTCTCACTAACCACTGGATCGATTGGGATCTGCTTGAATTGTAATTATACTTACTAGTAATACGAGTGAGAGGGGGTTGGGGGGTTGGAGGAATCACTAAGACCTCTATGCTAGGGGAGAAGCCTTAAAATACACAAATATATCTTGCCCTTCAAGCTATGATCTAACAGTAGCTGCGCTAGTAATAAAATATTTTAATGTCCATCGATATCGTCGATTTTGTCGGCACCTTTCTATCACAAGCTTTGAGTTCAATTTATGTGTCAGCAAGAATTTATCAGGGATCTTAAGGGATAAGTTAGTGTACGATAAATTGATGCACAGTGTATATATTAGAGTAAAACACTATAGATCTGAGGTGGATTCTTAAAAAAAAATCACCAAAATCACATTAAAAATCTACAAAAATTAAACAAGATCATAGAAGGGTTATTAACATAAGATTTTATTTAATTTTTGTAGATTTTTGATGTGATTTTTGATGATTTTTCACGAAAACAATTTTGCCCCATTATGCGATTAGTGGGGTAAATTTTTTTTAAAGAATCCACCTCTGTTGTGTACATAATTATTGGTATAAAATATATATAAAAAAAATCCACCGCCTAACATAAATAGCAGCCGAAAAAACGTAGCTAAAGGCGGACGGATGAACCAACGTGCGGTCATTTAGAACCATAGAGTAGATTAGATAAAATATACTGAAACCGTTGTTTTTTTCTAATCTAATGATCGCTTTTGTGTACATTGTTCCATCCATAAATCCCTGATTGATCTTTGATCGGGTTGACAATATCTAAAAGGTTTTATTTGATCACATAAATACTAAGACGCGTGTCGAAAACCCATTACATTATTAAGACAAGTAGATTTGCCCCTATTATCTAGGCTATTTTTCCCTTACAGCCCCCGTCCCCACCATCCCCTAGGGTTAGTAATATTAAGTAATTTTAGGTCTGAAGCGGTTTGTCCATAACTACGCATCTGATTAAGTTCTCCTTTTTAGGGAAGATTCGCATAGATCCCTGGATGGTTTTAGGCTATTTTTTAGAGTCCCTAAATGCTAGGACTGCAACCGCTTGTCAATAACAATGTAATTTTAGGTTATTTTAGTACAATATAAATTTCGCGCCTTAATTCTTTTAGTTTAAAATATAAACTTTCTGAAGGACACTTTTTTAATGTACAATATATGCAATAAGAAATATTTTGGACATGGGAGATGGGTGAAAATAAAGTTACGGGGGTAGAGAAGGAGGGACTTTAAAGTCCCTGACCCTCAAAAACCTCCCCCTTTTTTCTTCTATATGTATCACACACACAGAAACACACACATTCACACACACCCACTCAATTTTTTCCCGCGACCCTTTGTCCCAGGCAGTTAAGCAAGCGGAAATCAAGCAGTCAAAACACGGTCAGAAAAATGGGCTCTTCGCGCACTTTTTTAACCCCAATTTTATGGAAGGATCTTCATCTTACATTTGAAAATTATTCAGTTTAAAGAGAACTTTCAGGTTGTTGGTTGATATATTTAAACTTATTATAAAACTAAAATGTGAATTTATCAGAAAAATATATTTACCATAAGTAAAAAAAAGTGATTAAAATCAATGTTAAAAATGACAGCAGGCAATGACCAACCTCAAACACTAAAAATGTCGACAGATTCTGAAAATAGAATTAATAACAATATCCTTGGTGACAAAATACATTCTGAGAAAGCTACATTAGAAAATAAAGATATTAAGCACACGGTTAGAAAGTGTATTAAATTTACAAATGAGACTTACACAGAGTCAAATAACGAGACAAGTGTTAATGATCCTGACAGACAAAAGATCCAGAAAGCAAAGTATATCCCTGGCAAGGAAGGGGACCCAGTTTTGGAAGACTTTAGAATTTTAACAGGTAGATTTTTTTCAAAAAAACAAAACTTAAAAATTCTAGATTGAAAAGTATTTGAATTAATTACTTAATTTTATTGTAAGGTTTTTACTGTGTTTCTTACTAAAAATCAAAAAAAGAATTGTGGCTAGAAGTATTAGAAAATATTCAAAAAATAGTCTAAAACTATACAAAGAATTAAAATTTTAATAAGATAGCCTAAATTCATAATGGGATCTTGGTAAATCTTCCTTAAAATGGAAAAATAAATCGGCAAAATCTTAAGCTTTGGACAAAAAAGTTACTACTTTATTTTAAGAATAAAGTGAATAAAAGATTATTTTATTTTTAAAATGCTTAAGTTTTTAAAAAAGTTTTTAGGTTAATTTCCTGTAAATACTGTACTAAAGCTTTTCAACAATAAACATTTTTTTAATTACTTTAACTATTAAAAAAGTGTAAAGGTGTTATTTAAATTTAGTTTTCTTTTCTTTTTTAAAATTTTCTTTTTATTGCTTGTTTAATCATAAAATTTCATTTATATTAAAAAAAATCATTGCTAGGCTACTTAAGAACACAGTTATTCTTGTAAAGTTGTAACATTATATATAAATTAACATATTTTGATTCCAGGTTTGCTTGAGATGGAGGTATTTTACCTACCCCGGTGTAGCAACTACATGTCCAAGATCCAGGGGAATCATGTGACTCCTCTAATGAGGAAGTTGGTTGTGGACTGGATGCTGGAGGTCTGTGAGAGCCATGAACTACGTAGTCAGGTATGAGAAAAACCTGTATGAAAACATCCATAAAAGAAAGAAGCAGAAATTTATTGATTTTATTTATAAATTACTGAACTGTAAAGTAAATTCTCATTAGTCAGGAGAATCTTTATAAGAATTTTTATAATTTTATCTCATATAGCAGCTAAGTAAATTGTAAATCGTAAAATTTTATTATAGATGTAAAATTGGATAAATTTTAGTCTGGGATCTGCACAGAAATTTTTAAAATCCTCTAAATGTACTGTATTTCAATATAAGCATTAACAGCTGACACATTACTTTTACTTCAGGTATTCCTTCTGTCAGTGCAGTACCTGGACCGAGTGCTGAGCACCAGGAGGATTGATAAGCAGCAGCTACAGTTATTAGCTGCAGCCTGTTTATTTATATCCTCCAAACTTCATGATACAGGAGCCTGCAGGGGTGGAGGAGCTCTGAGTGTTGATAAACTTGTAATCTGTACAGATTGTTCTATCAAGTCTGCACAACTTTATAATATGGAACTAAATATTCTGGATATTCTCAACTGGGAACTTTGTTCCATAACAAGTATGGAATTTATCCATATGTTTATTATTCTTTTAAATAAGAATATTAATAATCATCAAAGTCAGAGCAACAGCAGATATTCATCCCAAAGATTAAGCTCCAATGACAGCTTTTCCAGCACCTCAACGTGCAGCTTAAGTAACAGCTTTCTTAATACTTCCACTAGCAGCTTTAATGACAGCATCCAAAATTCATCCAGTAACAGCTTTCAAAGCTCAGCATCAAGTAGCAGTTGTGACAGCTTTATGAACAGCTTAAGAATGTTATTAGACAAGAAAGAATCATTGCTAAGCAGATCATCTGTATTATTATGTCTAGCTGGCACAGAATATCAATTCTATGCTGTTAAGCCGTCAGCTTTAGCCGCCGCTGCTCTTTCCATCACAATCAAGGAACTTATGGGAAATACCGAAGGTCAGAGCAACAAGGAAACAAGTTCGAATCTCAGCCAATATCTCAATCAAACTCTGGCCAATATGATCCAAGAAAACAAGGTAAATTGAACCTATCACTAAAATAGCCACTCTATAGTTCTTATCATTTGTTAGTATGTTTGTTTGAATGGGTTTGTTATAAATGTAGCTGTATTACTCTTAAATAAAGGGTTTCCTGTTTTGTTTTAATTTGAAGTAATATTATGCCCAGTTCACAAATAACTTTTGAAAGTCGACCGATTTTTTCTGTAGGTCAACCTAAACAAGTTTAACCCACAAATACCTTTATAAAATCGGTCAAAATAAAGCTTCTATAGGTCGACATAAAATTTCCAGAGGTTGACCATTGTCTTTTGTGAACTGGACTTTAGTTTGCTCCATACTTATTAACATAATAATCCTTTTAAATAATTAAATTTATTTTTTAGGCCTCCCTGATAATGCTAGAGAACTCTCTGCGTACAAGTCTTGACTCATGGAGAAGGTCGGAGGAGGGAGACACATCCGCAGAATTTTCTGATTATTATGGCAGTCCCTGAGAGCATCAGTTCAACTCAACTTTTTCAATTTGGAGCACTGATTAGGGATAGATAAATGCAAGAAAGAAAAGACAATGGGGAGAGGGGGCGGGGGGGATTATAAGAGAGATATACCACTGGAGAAATTTCTGATTATTATGGCAGTCCTTATGCATCAGTTTAATTGCCTTTTATGTAATTTATTTATTTAATTCTGGGACAATTACACAGGGATAGGCAATTGCAAGAAAAAACCTGGGAACCTATGAAGAAATTCTGATTAGTCCTTGAGCACAGCTGTTGTTCCCTCTTCATTTTTATCTCCTTACTTGTTGGTTTCATTACAGAAAGATAAGACAGATAAATCTTTACCCTAAAATTTTAAAACTTAATTATGGCATTTTCTTTTCTTATGACTTTTGGAGGTTTATTAATAAGCTAAATAAACATCTTGCCTTTTCTATATGTAAATATTATGTATTTTTCATTCAGATTTTAAAAACATTCATTCAGCATTTTAATAATGAACCTTTTGTCTTATTATCTTTTAGTTTAAACTCTAATACATTCGATCTTTTAATGTTATCATATTTCATTCTGATTAATTTTGTAATGTAAATATTTATATATGGTATTTTATTTGATATGGGCATTACTATGACTATTATGTACTATTATTTTGTTATTATATTGTTAATTTACTTGTGAAATGAAATAAATTTTGATCTCATGATTTCAAAATTTTTGTGTAGCTACTTTATTGTTCACTTTGTCTGTCCGTCCGCAAAGCTATGGAAAAATAATGATTTTCTTAGCTGATATCTAAAATAGAATACTGATTCTGATAGTAAAGATACACCTCACCAAAAAGCATCCAGTATAACCCTTGCTTTATCTGTCAGTCTGTAGGTCGGTCACACTATAAACGACATATTTTTTCATTAAAAAAGGTTTCGAGATTTATTATTTATATTATTCTTTTTTTTATTTTACAACCACTGAACATTTGTTCTAAATTACATTGATGATTTTTTGTTTGCTTCGCTGCTTAAAAATGATAATATCATTTTACAAAATCAAATTTGTACATGCAAGATTTACATAGAAAACATAATGATTTATTTATTATATTTAAAGATTATGAATAAAAAGATTTTGTTGTTAATGGATCTTACACCAGATATTCCGCCACTCTTGTAGAGTAAAATTTGTAGCTGGCTAAAGTAAAGATTAAACTCATCTTCTTCTACTGGAACAAACTATCCAATAAATGATGTCCATGTTAGCAACCTAAATGGACGACAATTTTTCTCTGTCATAATATCCACATTTATTCTATATCCTTTTTGAAAAATAACTTACTATAGATGATTGATTTGATGCTATGGTTATACCTTTGTAATGAATTTGTTTGTTTGTCTTCAAATGTTATTTGTATAGGGGATAGTAAGTAATTACGCAGAAAGAAGTTGCATGGAGACTGTATATATTTAAAGTTAATTATTGATCTTTTTTAATTATATTAAAAGTTAGATTATTAATTTTTTTTGCAATTCTTATTTAAAAAGATTAAGTAAAAAATTATCTGTTTGACCATCTGTTCTAGAAACCTTGATCTTGAACCAAATTTTAATAAAAAAAAACTAAAAAATTTGACCCTATATAATAATGCAAAATTATTGTCTTTAGGCAATCGATTGATTGGCATGGGGTAACATTTGGAAAATGAGGAGATTTCTAGGGTAAAGAAATAGATATATCAAAACTTGAAAGCTGGTTTTAACTTTTGACAAAACAAAGTAATGAATTATTTCCTTGGTTGATAATTATCACATTATACACCTATATAGATTTAGCCTTACTATAGTTAATTTTAAAAAGTGCCCCTTGAGGCCTCTAAGGCGTAGCTAATATATTTTTAAAAGCATTCGGTATTTTTATGATATTTCAAAATAAAATCATCATTTTTTTTTTAGAGTAGCTGCACTTCCTAATTCGAAATTATATCAAGGCAAAATTATTCTTAAGGATTGATCATAAATATCATACTAATTACAATAAGATTGAGAATAAAGAACACCTAACACAATTAAAATATTGTGGGATAGCTACAACATTTTGTTTAAAGCAAGGATAAAAATGTCATCTGTTAGAGCCAAGATTTTGGAACAGACTGTTTTGAGGCTTTTTGTGTACCTAACAATTCCTGAGTTAGAAACATTTTTTCAATTTCTTTATTTACACTTTGGGTATAACCAACAGTCCAATAACCACTCTCTCCCTAAATAGAATTGATAAAGTAACTTTGCTATAAACAAAAAGAAATAATAAGACGGGATCGAATTTTTCTCTGAAAATGTAAAAACTTATGCTGAATATGGATCTAATTTTAAAACAGTGAACAAATAAAAACATTGGCCCAAAATTAAACCTTGAATAACTTGACACAGTTAGGTGCATGAATAGAATATTGAGTATTGGGAGAGGAACTCTCATAATAATTAAACCTTTTTCAAGAAAGATTTCCCTTGAAGGGGCGTTGATAATCTCCCCAAAATAATTATAATTCTTCCTAGGATCATATTGGTTGAGAAAGATCCTTTTCTACACTTAGGTAGACATCTGTTTCTTATATATTAGAACGACTAAATTGGCATTAAGTTACAGAGGAAATCATATGCTAGAATAGTTTACTATGTTTTTAAAGGGCAATATCACAAAATTATTAATTGGCTTTCCAAGTACTATTTAGAGATCAACTGATCTAAAAAACAATAAGACAAAAAACTTTTAGAAAATCATAATACCTCTACCAATACACTGTGATCCATATTCTTAACTCTCTGTTATATAAGAAGTAAATTTGGCAAGGGTCCAGAAACCCTCTGAAGTGGCAGGGGCGAAGGAACCCCCCTTGAAGGACCCCCTAGGATTTCATAATATGCCTTGAAAATTATTTTTAAGTAAAAAAAGAGCAGAACAACAAGATTGCAAGGAATTTTGTCTTCATGCTTGTTTTTGTCGTCTTAGGGTCTGGATATAGAATAGCAAAAAATAGGCCTTGAATTATTTTAAAAAGTCTACATCTTCTATTTTAAACGCCCTTGTGTTATCATAATAAGATAAACTATAATGTCATTTTAAAGTTAAAACAGTGTAGAATCAAATATAAATTTTTAGCATTATCGATGGGTCATAAGTAACAGTTATAAAATCGGCTATAGCAATAGTCCTATTGTTGACATATAATATTGAATCATATTTACAATCAAGGAGGAAGGGGGAACTGCAAATTATACTGGTACGCAATGTTTTAATAGAATCTCTCTTTTGTTAGCTTAAACATTTTAGGTACTTTTAATAAATATCTATTGGTTAGTTGTGGCCAATTTTTTTAACTAATAACCTTAAAATGCAGTATAAGTAATTTTGTATGTTATCAATGGAGATGCGCACCAATTTATCGTCCATTGTATTATCCTATACCGGCGGCTAAAAATATTTTATACACTTTTTGTTGATATATCTTGTTGTGGTAAACCAACGTCTTATTTTTGTTGTGTTTACCTTTTTAATGATAGCAACATTCCATACACAACATTTTTCTGGCCTATCTTATTTTTCTTGGGATAAAGAGGAACATAAATTGATTTTGAAATTTAAATTGGTTGCTAAATGAATTATACATGTAAAATTTAAATTAAATTGAATGTTCTTAACCATGCAGGAAAATCATGTTTTTCCTAATTAATTGTCAAAAAAATTTCAAATTTCATATATATTTAAATCAGCTTTAATTTTGGCAGACAGCCATGAACTCAATAATGTTAATCAGATAAAGAAATAAAAAATTAAGTTATATTTGAGCGCCTATACATATATCCCTGAGATTAAAACGTTGGTACACAGATACTCACTCATTCATGATCACAGGGATTTAAAGGCATAAGACAATTCCAGAGAATTTGTTGTACAAACTAAATGTCCATACACAAAATTACATCTTCTCTAGATAATAATTAGTGCTTGAAACGTTTGGACACTTAATTCAATTATCTAACCAATCAAAATTCAATCAAATTCCCAGACGTTATTAAGCCAACGAATAAGAAAACGTTATTATAAAACTTTGGGGACTAGTATGAAAAACAGCCCAATGTCCCCTTCCTCCCTGCATGATCAGCAAAAGGATTGTATTCATATTTTTTTTAGTTTTAAATTATTAGCTTTTTATTGTAATCTTTAAATATATTTAATATGATAAATACCATTATATAATGTAGTAAGTAATTCTTTGGTTTGTCCCATAAGATCTCGTTTACTTTTGGACTGGAAGATTTTTGGCTACTTTTTTAGTTAAAAACGTTGGATGCTTTTAGGCTATTATTATGCATTTCCTCTCCCATTATATTGGCACAGCCGCTAGTTTTTGGTATGATCATTAATTCAATAAACTTTTTTCTAAGTTATAAAGATATTGTGGAAAGTCCTTTTAAATTCCTGCCTTAAATCTTGATTGGTTTGATTCAAGTTGATTCTTCTCTTTTAGTAGCGCAGCTTCTTTATCACTAGGGTATATCCTTCTGACCGTTCAATAGTTCCAACGGACAAACATACATTATATCATCACAAAAAATGTATGTATTTCTGAAACAAAATCATTGTTATATATTTGTGCTCAAACCTTGGCTATGACCTAACAACTTCTTAACTAATACTGTATTTTAGTTTAATGTTCTTTTTCCAAAAAAATATTTGAAAGGCTTGTTGCTGCGCTTCTTATGAATATGGGTTTCCTTTTTCTGTAAGAATATCCATCGTAAATCCTTTTATCAATAGTTTAATTTACGACGTTTTACCTAATAAAATCAATGCCATGCTTTGATACATCAAAAATATTCATTTTTCCAATAAAGTATAATTTTTATTTTTTTAGCCAAGTAAAAAATACGACTAAAACATTTAAGTACTGAATATTTTGAATATAAGCCGCCTTGTTATATGTATTCAATCAGAAAAAAAAACTCTAATTTATTTTGGCATTATTTGCTTTTCTTGATAAACTATTGAAATGTGAATTACGGACTAACCATCCATTTTATTCAGTTTTGAAACAAATCCATTCTAGAGTTTTTTCCAGTATGACTTCGAAACCGATTAATTTCCGCTGGATCTGAACCGGTTTTCAGGCATACTGAAAAATCATGTATTGTATTAACACAAGAGTTGTTAGCCTCGAGAGGCCGAAGTCCCGGGCTTTAAACTAAAAGCTAGTGATAATTTGAAAAAAAAATTATTTTAATTTCCGCAGGAAGCTGTCTATAATACGATGCGATAAATAACTACATTAAAATAGAGAAAAGTATGATAGGTGTTACAATTAAATTTAGAAGTTAAACATGTGAAAAAATATAGAAGCAGAATAATCATTTTAAGAATAAATTGGACATTTTAGCTGAATTGTTTTGGTAGAATCATATTCGTGTCACTGATTCTGATCTAGAAATTTTAACCCGCTTTTAGCAATAAAGCACTTCAAATTTCACACAAAAAATCATTTTTGAATGAACTAGGACAATTATATTCGTATGTAGCTTAGTAACAACAAGAAGATATTTTAATGATTACGAACGGCTACAAAAATAGAGCCCCCTGGGGATATTT
>LS056514.1:0-12179 GCA_900241095.1 Acartia tonsa
TCTCTCTCTCTCTCTCTCTCTCTCTCTCTCTCTCTCTCTCTCTCTCTCTCTCTCTCTCTCTCTATCTCTATCTATCTCTCTCTCTCTGCTATGTAACGGATAAGTAAATCAAATAGAATAGACAGTCTTACTACATTTATTTCAAATAGTAATCAAAATCTTT
The DNA here is from genome assembly GCA_900241095.1 of Acartia tonsa. Classification (NCBI taxonomy): domain Eukaryota; kingdom Metazoa; phylum Arthropoda; class Copepoda; order Calanoida; family Acartiidae; genus Acartia; species Acartia tonsa. Next base: position 164 of record LS056514.1, read on the forward strand.
GACTATGTCCGTGCATATAAAGATGTAAACAGTTAGGCACTTTAGAATCAGAAATTGCCGATTTAAACAATTAAACAGTCGGATTCTTAAAATTATAAAATTTATTTTTGTCAACATGTTTTCAAGTAACGAACTCTATAGTCTGAAATAACAATTTATTGATATAAAATTTGAAAACAAGGTTTAAATCACAGTAATGTCACTGCCAATGCCTCTAGTGAGCCGATTTTGAACGCGGCTCACCTAATCTTTAACTCAAATGGCAGTTTTGAGACGGGAATCTTTGGAAACACTCACCGGCTCACTGGCAACGCAAAATGAATACTGCCACTGAGCCGGTGGGTGTTTCCAAAGTGTTTCCCGACTCATAACTGCCATTTTGAATTAAAGATCTATGTTTTATTAGCAGCACTGGCAATGGTTTAAAGATCCAGCTCAGCTTTAAAATAGCATAAAATGTGTGTAAATGATAGCATTTGGAAATTTAAACATTTAAGGATCGGTCTTAGATGCAAAGTTCAAAGTCTAATTCTTAAGTTCTGTAAGATAATATGATAATAATATAAAAACAAGTTAAGTTGATACTTATCATCATATTAAGAGTACTTTATGCTTTTATGTTATTTACAATTCTAAAACAAGCCTTTTTCATAAAATGAGTAATTTTAAAAGGGAGTTAATTAGAAATTACAAAAGACCTAACCCAATGATTTAGGTTGTAATTCAGTAGAGTAGCTATAGCTGGGATCTGTCTGTCCGTAGGAGTCACTTAAAATATATCTCTACTAACATGAAAGATAGTCTAAATTTTCTTGTGTAGTTTCCCCAAACTATGGTTACACATTTTATAGTTGGACCACTTCTTGAATTTTTTTTTCTGGAATTAAAATCCTACAAATTTATAACTGTTCAAAAAAACTTATAGTTACAGTTAAAAATACAAAATTATCAAAAAAAATTAGAAAAATGTCACATTAAAAAATCTAGAAATATCTAGTTATATAGAGAACATACTACATAAGTTTTTTTTATACTTTTAGACTTTTAGTTTTTTATCCATGTTTGTAAAATTCAGGAATGAAAAGGGATGTAGATTAATCTATTTTCTATACTTGGAATTAGCGGCTACACACTGAGGGTTCTTGAGCGACGGGTAATGGAACCCTCCACTTTAGATATAGGTTTTCAAAAAGAAAAATTTAGGGGGGTTGGGTTCTTTTTCGTAGGGACGATGTCTCTTGGGCCTGTAGAAAGCTTCACTGTAAAGGAGAACCATTTCGGTCAGCGTTTAGCGAGACCTTCGCTAAACACAGGCAGATATATTCCAGTGGCTTTTACAGAGACCACTGAAGGATCTAATTTATATTTTTAGTGGAAGGGGGCAGATTTATTATTGCACAGAGTCTATTTATCTTGGGAGGTTGACGGTATCCCACCAAAAATCATAAAAACAAGATAAAATAACATTTTCTGGTTCCATAGCTTTGTCTTAATTATTATATATTAATTTATTATTCATTGTCTAATCACTTTAGCTCTGCATGATAGATAAAATTTGACAAAAAAACGCATATACTACAATATTGCGTAATTAATCAATGTAAATTTTAAAATTTTATTAATATTAACCTTTTAATTACATATCATTATGGTAAAAGGAAAATTTATGCTAATTAATTAAAATATTTTTTTTAAATTTATTAATTTTAATCATGCAATATGTCTTAAAGCTGAAGTTTCAATTATTAAAATCAATAAAAATGTTTTTAATCAAATAGAGCTTCCCAGAAAAGGATAATTCTGTTTATAACGAATAAAAAGTGCCAAAAATAGACTGCATAGCGTAAGAGTTGTCCTACAGATTTAAAACTTTGTTACTAAGATATAATTAAACAGCGAAGCAACTTAGTATTAGCTCTTTATAAAACGGTTAGTATGTCCATTGAAAACATGTACAACATGATAAAAATCAAGCTGAATATTTTTTGGAATGGGACTTTTTAAGTCATAAGTCGCTACTCTGAAATTGATACGTTTTACACCTATCTAATATTTTTTTATTTGTTGAGCTGAGCTAGATCCTATACATATGTTGTCATACTTGTTAATTTTGTACATCGAATACATTTTTTTGCATTAAAAATCATTGTTATAAATATAATTATTTTAATTAAAGTCATGTGTATCATAATACTTTTAAGCTGATTAAATCTTAAATAAGGAAAAGTGTAAAATTGCGCTTACAGAAATCCACATACGCAAATAATCACACACTTTCAAGCGTCATCAATGCGTAATTAAAAAGGACTATCCTTATATAAAAGTAACAGGGGTCTGTCTGTCTGTCAGTATCGCTAACCACTGGATTGATAGTTTTCTCCTTTGCAGTTAAGCTCCTTATAGGTGTAAAGAAGGTTTGTAACCAATGCAAATTGTACAAGTACAGATGTATAACCCAACAGCTACCTAGTCCCTGTCTTGGGGACCTTTTTCGTCTGCTAGCAAATTACTTTCTGCTCTTTTATAGCGACTTGGCTATGATGATATTTATATTGCTATTGGCTGATACTAAAAGACCCAATTTAAAGTCGGCACAGTGTCCACGGGATGGGGACATTCGATTAATTTTATCCCTTCCACCTCTATTGTTGTACTCTAATTTCAAGAGCAACTGGGATAAAAAAAAAAACCAAATAATAGATTTTCCCTTTTTTCTGGTACAATTACAGAAAAAAGTTAATAGGTGTCCCACATTTTCCGCGTAAATTATTATATATCCATATCAAAAGAGCATTTTCCAGAGAGAGAGAGAGAGGAGACAAAGTGCTGTTGTTATTACACTAGTCCCATAAGTTTCATTATAACGTTTTCTTTTTTGTTGGCTTAACAACTTTGTGAATTTTAATTGATTGATTCATTAAGTAATCTTTGAAGGGATAATTGTTATCTACAGAAGGGGTAATTTTGTGTGTCATTATTAAGGATGTACATCAATTTAAAGGCCATTGTCTCATCACTTTAGATCCCTAACATTTACGCAAATATGAACCGTTTAATATTTCAATGACAATATTTTGCGATTCTAAATTTTTAACTACACATATAATGTTATATCAAGTCTGTGAACTTATTTATTATTTCAAGTTTGTTGGCAATTCGAAGCTTTCCCTAAAAGTGTTTAGGGAGCACAGAAACTCCTTTCCTTCCCTTTTTTAAACATTTAAAAATAAGTGTCTGGCCCCTGAGGGGGACCATAACGCTCCGGGCTACCCAGTACCCAATATAAACTCATCTAGCTAATGTAAAACACAAACACTTGAAAACTACCATCCCGCCTCAAATCATTTTCTATTTATTTCAAAATAAGGGTTGGGAGGGGAGGGGTTGTTTATACTCAACCAGTCTTTTGAGGGAAACCGCTCAACAATTCTAATAAACAGTTGAACATTTTCTCTTGGTAGGCTATTATGATTTTAGCTATTGATTCTAAAGCGGTATTGACCCGACACCAAGTTAATGAGGAAGTGTGTATCAGATTCTAATCAGAATATCATTTTACATTAATCCTCAGATTTTATATATCATATTTAGAAATAAATTATGCCTAATAAAAAACTGAAAATTATTAATTTTGTGTAGTTATACATTGAAGTACAAGAATAGAGCTGAATGTAACTTCCCCAAGACTGCAAGGACCATGTTCAGATTTTGTATTGGGTCTTTGAAAATCAGCTGGAGTGGAGACCCTTACCGACTTTTTATTGGGTCAGCCAATAGCGTCAGAAATATCAATTAGGCCAAGTCGCTACAAAAGATAACAAATCAATTTGCTAGAAGACAAAAAAAGTCATCAACAGTTGGGCCATGTAGTTGTCTGGGTTATACTTATACATTTATTAGTTATCCTATAATTATATATAGACTTTTTTTATGTTTTAGGGACGTGATGATCACCCAAGTTAGAGAACAAGAAAATGTTCTTTTTGACAAAAATCCTAGAGAGATGATTTTCTGTTCCTAATTAAATGATAAAATTCGATCACTTTGAGTTTACACAGTACACTATGAAATCTTGTCTTAAAGTGTCATTATGAGAATAGCGTTACGTGAATGATTTAGGGTTTTAAAAGTAATGCCTAAACCTATTGTTTCTAGATATTTTTTTTAGATATTCATGGCTATAGCACATCTTTAAAATGAGTAGCTTTTAAAAACTAGGAAATTATTAGTTAATATTTAATGAAATATACTACCTTTTTTTCATTATTCTTGTGTTTTATGCCCATATAAGCAATCATGGTTTTTTCCTAGACAGCCAGACTAAGTATATAGACAATACGCGGAAGTAATTTTATTAAATATTTCAACAACCCAAACAGTTACTAGATTGCTTGTAAAATACAAAATAGCAGTTAAGTTAAAGCATAAACTAGTCTCAAAACATGTTGTGATCTTATACTGTTACAGACTTTAGAATTATTATCCTACAAATCTAGTTGCATTTTAAATGTCAACCCCCTCACACCATATTTGGGGTCCGGCTGGGGTTCAAACAAAACCACCAATTATTAATGCTAAGGTATTTGGTTGTTGATAATTAGTTATTTACTCTGCTTGATAATGATTAAACTGATTAAGGGCATGTTTAAGGCTATTTTCAATTTTTTTTTAAAGTAAAAAAACATTTTTTAAATGGGGGGGATTTTTTTCTAGGAGTGAGTTCTTTTTGGAGGGTGGTAGTACCCTCCCCCAAATTGGTTATAAAACTTCTCAGGACCTATGAGAAGCTACCCTTTAAAGGAGAACCATATCGGTTCAGCTGTTACAGACAGTCATCCAGTTACTTAATTATAAGGATACATAAGTTATGATATATTTTTTTCCAAATGTGTGAAAACACTTTTATATGAAACAGAATTATCGTGCCAATGTTTTACTGAAAAAGAACACGTTCATAAAGACATTGGTTGAAAAGTAAAGCTTTTATACACTTAGGGTCTATAGTTACTCTATAATCAATAATTAATGTCAAGATTTTAAATTTGTGATTCAATTGTTTAAGCAATATTTTATTCAGAGGTCTTGCCTTTCAAACTTTTAAATTACTGAAGACATTTAGTATTCTTTTAATATTGTAAAATATTACAAGCTTGTTATTGCTGCTCTACTTGAGGACATACTAGACCTTGTTTTTAGCAGACTGTGTAATAAGAAGTTATAATTAGAAGAAAAAAAACTATATTTTTCCTACTCTGAGTCTAATAAGCCTGTCATTATTACATGTTAGTTGATACTTTCTTTTTAAAAATAGAATGCTAGCGGCTTCGTCCCTAGAGGGAAGAGGGCTACATTTTTATGTGGATGAACTTACCCATCTCTAAATACTATCAATACTATATTATGAAAATTATATAATAATCAGTAAAACCGTTTACTCGATCTTAATGGACATAAAAACTCATACATTAAGCCACTTTACTATACATAATTTCTGAGACATAAAATGCATAATACACGATTTTTGTCTAACCTATTTTTAAAAAAAGTATATTTAATATACAGTTAACAGAACTTTAAAATTTTTTAAGCATGATAAGATAAAAAAGAGCTGATTTGGACCTACCAAAGAATTAGTAGATTACATAAACTTTAGAAAGACTTAAACCCTCTGTTTTTAACTTATGATTAAAAATTTAGAAGAGCCCCGAGGGATCCCCGTTGGCCTTTTATGATATTTTTTCTCAAAAATTTAATATAAAAAGGATAGGGGTCGATGATCGAGAAATAGGTTGGATTGAGAGCACTTTTTTTCATTTTTAACAAAAAAAAAGTGTTCACTGACATTTAGAACCCTCTCCCCATTAAATCATTATTCTAAACAAGGTATTTTCTTTTTTAGGTTCTTTTAAAATTATAAACTTAAATGAAAAATATAAAAAATATTTATTTAATTGGGTAAAATTACGTTACTTCACATAACGCAAAAAAAAGTTCAATTTCTTTTATTTATGATGTACAGTTTTAAAGGGAGATTCTCTATGGAACTTAAGGGATTGCAAAACGGACGATAAATTGATTTAAACAGTAAACATCCAATTATGTTGAATAAAATAACCCCTTGTGTGGATTATCGTTACCGGCTGCAAAGTTTGAAAACTATTAGTGTAAGCCAAACAATCAACTTAAAAAGTACCAAAAACCTTTCAGCCTATCAATTAGAAAACTTGCTTATAAAACATTAGGGTACGTTATGATTATCAGTCTAATGTCTCGTTAAGCCATAAGAAAACCCACCAAAAAAGTAAAATTATGAAGGTCCTTTGATTCAAAATAGTATAAGTACTAGTTGTAACTTTGTATCAAGCTTAAAATACAAAGTAAGATCTTTTTTAAAAGCGAAACTTTAGTCCCTAACGGTTAGCTCTTTCCGTGTAGCGGTTTAATCTTTTTTTGTTCATTTAGACCTGTTAGAATTGTCCTATCAATTTCAAAATGTTTGAGATGATTCATATAACAATTAGGTATAATTTAGAAAGGTTAACAACTCTTTAATCGTTACCAGAAAGTCTGCACGTTCATTAAAAAAATTTTTTAATCATTTATTAACAAAAATTTTATGTGAGGTAATTATCTTATTAATCTGATTTTTAGAATATGGATTCCTTTTACAGCACAGTACAAAGTAATAAGCGAAACATCTTTATAATCAAGTACTAAATATGTAAGTATGCCCGTAAACAGTATCCTGTATTTACGCAGTTTTCCAACAAATTTACTTACAATTTTGTTTAGACTTGAACACTTATATTCTGCATATTCAGCTATGACAATCTACAAAAGTTTTTTTCGTTGTATCACTGTTTCAGGGCTTTGCTTTTGTGGATGTTGTTATCCTTTTTTTTGCATCATTTAAGACTGCTAACAAGTAGCGGCTAAGTGAATGGACGTACAGTTCGCGGCTTGAAGAAACTCGCGTAAAATCATCTGTTTCAATCTGTTTTTCTCATATAAAACTTTGAACAATTAAACGTAAAAATCTTCTTAACTTGATTCATAAGTATACATACTTGTTGATTAAAAGCGTTTATTAGCACATTTATACATATGCTTAACAAGGATGATAACATTACTCTGTAGCTTACACATTGGAATTTATTAAACTTTTTGGAATACATTATAACTTAGTTCGTCCGTCTGTATATACAGCTATAGCTCTGATTTTTTATTTAAGCCGTTTATAATAAGCCTATTGATTTCAAACATACTTTAATGATTTTTATAATGATATGATTTAGACAAAAAAAAAGTCAACGGAATTGTGGAATGGTGAATTCTTAAGTGATTGAGCACAATATCATAAGTGAAGTAGCTCAATGATGAAGTCTAAAAATTAAAGTACGTCCTTACAAGGCATCTAAAATTCAAAGGTTTTACGATAAATATTTGTAATATTCTATTATTTTCAAGTGGTACTAACTGGTTTAAGATTAAATTTAAAATCTAAACAAAGAGAAAACAATGTTAGTTATAGAGTAGCTTTGTAATTGTTTGCTTATGAACATGACATGACTCATGTATAGATATTGGAAAAATTGAACTTAAAAAATATATTTTGATTTTAATAAGAGCATATGAAAAGGAGCCAGTCGGTTAAATTATGAACAAACTTGCGGTTACACACCTAGAGGCCTCTAGGGGCACTTGATGAAATGGGAGGCGTAGTCGACCCTCTACTTTACAGTTTGGTTTAAAAAGTATATTTTTTTAGGGGGGTATTTTTATCTTGGGAGGGTGGAGGTACTCATCCAAAATAGTTATAAAGATTCCCAGGACCAATAAGAAAATCCATAGCAGATTGTTTTAAAAACTGAAATTTCTAACGTCTTAATTTACTATTTTAGATGTAAAGTAATCCAGGGATCTAAAGGGATAAGACAATGGCTGATAATTTGATGTACATCCCCAATGATGATCAAAAAATATACCACTTCCTTAGATTACATTTAGTGGTAGAAACCTTTAAAAACTCAAATTAATACACCAACCATCCAAAATTCAATAAAGGTCCGCGAAATTGTTAAGCCATCAAGTAAGAAATGATTATTACAAAACTTTGGGGACTAGTGTATAAACAGACCATTGTCCCCTAACTTCCTGAAAATGATCTGATGTGCCGGGCCTTTGACAAATTTTCTTGTACAAATGATCACTCACCACTTACTACATGTGGCAATTTTAATTGGGACAAGGAGATTTAATCAACAAAAAGATTTTTGAAAAATTTATCAAAACCAGATGAAAGAAAACACCTTTTTATCAAAATTAAACAAAATTTGCATCCTGCAGTATAAGCAATTATGACAAATTATCACCGTTTGATTTAATAAAAAATTACTTTCCTTTTTAATTATAATAAAATAGCGGCTTCGCCCCTAGCCTCTAGGGGCTTTGCCCCAAGAGGATTGATCAAACCAATTTTTAGCGGTTAGCGAGATCCTTCGCTACAAACAAACAGACAGACAGACATCGTTTTACTTTGTATTATAGATGTCTCTGTGTTTTACAAAATTTTAATTGTATGACATTACATTTAATTTTAATAAAACGAGAAAAAAAATATATTTTCGAGTATTTTTAAAAGTGAAGCTTTTCCATAATTAGGGTCGGGTCGTCCGTCCCCAGCAACGGTAAGCTCTTTTCGTTATCGGTCTCGGGGTTTGCGAGAACTTAAAGGACAAACAAAAATCTTACTACTTTATATATTTAAATAGATTAAATGGATAGATAGATTTAAGTAGTAAGGTATTTTTTTGTCTTTAGCCTAATATTACGTAAACTGCTGAACCTATTGGATTCTCCATTTTAGGGAAGGTAACAATAGGTCGTGGTTTTAGGCTATTTCATTTTAACATTTAAACATAAGGTTAGTTTTTAGCAATTTTTCTTCTCTTCTCTACCCCTTCGAATACAGATCCTCTGGATGCTAGGAGTAGAGCCGATAGTTAACAATAAAAGGGATTGATTTTAAATCAATAATAAAAATAAAACTGTGGGTTTGTTTTTCAAATTGACAACTAAACAAAATTATACTTTATGTTGGTTATTATCAGGGTTAACATGTGTATACTTGATAAATAAGATCTCGAAGACGGCAGTGGTATATATTTTAAAGAGGACCTGCAGGTTTTATGCTATTTTGAAAACAAGTACATTAAAATGAAATTTTTTTCTGAATTATTGTTCATTACAAGCACTTCAAAAATGTGTTGGTATGCAGGGATCTAATGGGATAAGACAATGGCCGATAAATTGTATACAACCCCCATTATAATACACAAAATTACCCTATCAAAGTACGATATATAGGGGACACATGAGTTCTAAGTAGATTTAAATTAGTGGTTGAAACTTTTGGACACATGAATCAAGCAATCAAAATTGAATATAAGTCCCAAAAATTTCTTAGTCAACAAAAAAGAAAACTTTATTACAAATCTTTGGTGACTGCAAAACGATATAAAAGCAAGTTAGAGGGTTTATTGTTTTACTTTGCGGAACTGAAACAAGCATTTTTGCGAAGGTTATGATCCACCATGTTTGTTGCATATTATGCAATCAACCATGAAAAACAACTATGGTCTGATCCTTAAAAATATCCAATATTCTTTTTTAATGCATAAGACTGCCCTAACTATTATAAGCATATGTACATATAATTATTCGAATAATTTGCTAATGATCTATAATAAAATTATTGATTTTTTTTAGCAACAAATAAATGTATATGATTAGAAAGGGTTAGAAAAATATGTTTTTTTTTCTAGAACTAGCGGTTGCGCCCCTAGCATCTAGGGGCTCTATTATCGAAGAGCAGAAAAATAGCCTAAAACCATAACCAGACTTATTTGAAAAAAATTAAATAGCCTAAAACCATCTCAGAGTATATAAGAGTCTTTGCTGTAAAGAAGAACCATATCGGTTCAGCGGTTGGCAAGATCCTTCGCTACAAACAAAAAATAGGATTAAGAGTAAATATATGATATATCCTTTAGCATCACATTTTAGTCTATGCAATTGCTTATGTTAACATTATCACAAATGGATTTTTGTTAAGAATCGAACTATGACTTAAAATGTCAATCTATGCATAACTAGAACTTAAACAACCACACATTTAAAAATAACCACACTATAAAAAAATTACCTAATAAACTAGTTGCTTCACCTTTAGTCTTTAAAGGGGTATAAAAGAGAAAATAGCATAAAACCACTCCTTATAAACCTTCCCTAAAAAGTCCATTTTTTACAAGTAATTTTCGAGATCGTTATCTTCAGACATCTGGGAGGTAGTATATATTTAAATGTAAATAAACACGTTATCTTATTTGTTGGTTTAGGACTATTAATAAAACTTGATAGGAAAGTAAAAAAGTTCATTCTTTTCCACAAGATATTTTAATCAACAGAAGGAGAAATTGGAATATTACATCAATTACTCATTGTCCTCTCCCTTAATCACTAAACTTGTAAGGTAGATTAGCTGAAACAAATTAAAATTTCATGTAAATAAACATAATTTGTTAATTAGGAGAATTCTGGTGAAAATGACAACTATTATCAACCACTTATTTGGAAATTGTCAGGGAAGAGGGATAATGCCGGCTTTATCCATTTACCAATAATCTTGATTTATTTACCAATAATCTTTTAAACGCAGAATTTACTTGAACTAACTGTTAAAGATTATTCATTATCCGTTGTCCTATTCCTGTAATTAATCTCAACCATACAGGGATTTTGGATAGTGGATAAGACAAAAAAAGTACCATTTCTGAAGATTATGATTAGGGTCTGTAACGGATGCCTTTCATAGTTAATTTAGGAATGCTTTTGATTTTAAACTTTGAATGGTGATTCCTGTAGCCGTTATGTACAATTTAGGCAGATCTTTTTGAAACACGTTGATTTTAAACTTTTAAACAAGGTACACTACTTTAAGAGAAGCATTTGTATAATCAAGTCCTTAAATGTAAGTATGTCCCTAAACAGCATAATTTGTATTAGACTTTTAAACATATAGTCTGCTAATTAAATTCTGACACGATACAAGTTAATGTTCGTTTGTCCTACCTTCCGAATTCAGAGCTCTGCTTTAATGGATGTTATCATCCTTGTTTATAAAACACCACGTCCATGTTTCATTTTCTAAACATCTGTTGGTTATAAATAAATAGTTTTGTTGTTGGTTATTATATTTTATCTAAAGGTCAAGTTATTTCAATTTAGAATTAGATAATTTAATTTTTAAAGCGAAGCTTTTTTAGCATTTAAGGTCCGTCCGTCCGCAAAGGAAAAACTTTGTACGAGTATTACTGTAGCAATTAGGTAAAATCTGGAAACAAACAAACAATTAACAATTTACAGAAAACCGGTATGTCTATGTATAGTATCCTGCATTTTCGGCAATTTTGTGATATGTCAAAATAACATCTTTTCTTCTTCAATATTTAGAGCAATATCCCTCTTATACTTCTCATTAATGCTTGTTTTCATTCATTATTCTTTTTGCTTGGCTTTAATGGATGTTGTCATCCTTGTTTTTTTTTCCCAAAACGCGGTTGGATATTTTAACAAGGACGAAACTGATCAAAGAATTTAAAGGGATGGTTGCATGAAGTGCATTTTAGAAAAATTATTTAAGTTTAAGTTACTAGTATACCATCAAACATATAAAATTTTGTATTACAATAAATAACAAACAATTAAATATGACTTAATTAGTCGTCATGCTGCTTTTGTGAAAATAAGCCAAGTATATAATTTGCATATATCACAAGCATACGATTTTCAAGATTTTTAAAACTTTAAGGTAGAAAATTGAATTTCTTTCAAATATATGCCCTATAAAGATGCTGTACGTATTGGTGCAAAAAATGTGGACAAATTTCAAATTGTTTTGGCGTGTGACGTCATACCCCCATCTCTTTTCTAGGGGGTTTCTTTCCTCCTTCCCTTT
>LS056515.1:0-12175 GCA_900241095.1 Acartia tonsa
TTTTTTTTAAATCCACGTTATTTTACATAAACAAATACATAAAGGATAAGTTAAGAAAGATTTTAAAATATTCCTATTTTTTATTGCAAGTTGATGTAATAAGGAAGGTTTAGTACAGGCTTATGTACACTTGTTTATGAGAGGTTTATGTAAGGCTAAAGTATGCCTATCAAAATCTTTACTTAAGCTTGACATTACTAAATTTAAGGGTAGCCTATCTCCCCCAAACTAAAGTAAAGCTTAAGATACCCTTATTTTTAAAGGGTCCCTAATAAACCGTTTGTGATTAGCTCTAATAAACAAAAGTCATAACTAATTTTATTACTGCTGCTATGTCAGGTGCACGACATTGATAATTGGAGTAGGGGTAATGTCTTGGCATAAAACAGGCGCAGCATTTTATCATGCACAGTTAGAACTTTTAGACTAGGGTCCTGCAATTAAAGAGTTGGTTGTCTGAATGATGTTTAACCCGAGTGTTTGGACAGAAAAAGAAGAGATTTGTCTTCCCTTAGTTATCTGGGTTGTTAGACATGACGTTAGAATGTCATGGACACCATCCTAGCCTGTATGAGGTAATTAATAGGTGATACACATAGAGATCATCTTTATTGTGTGAATGTACAGTGATTTGTCGCCTAGTGTCTTATCCCTTAAGATTACTGAAATATAGCAGGCTACTGCAAAAAATAAAATCTTAAATATCTTTAAGATTTGTTTCAGATGTTAAAATATCTAAGATATTAAAAAGGAGGCTTGTTTCATTCAAAATTAAACAAATTCATAATATTGACTTATTCAAATATCATTGAAACTAGCAGCCTAGCATCAAGGAGCTTTTTAATAGAAGGTATTTGAAAAAGCAGAATAATAGCCTAAAACCATATCAATTATAAAATCTGAAAATAAATTACTAAATCTAGAAAACAGATAAGGTTTCGTGATTATTAGTTTGTATCGTTATTTTTTTGGTTTTTATTATAGACAGCTTTCCGCGGACATTAAAAGGAAAAATTATAAGACCAAAACAAATCTTATCATCCTTAAGGGGCTATTATTAAAATATGTGGAAAATTGTCCAATACGAAAGCTCCGCTAATCATTAACGCAAATTTGCTTGTTTAGAAATGTTATCCTATTATATAAAGTAGTAGGGTGTTATGTTGTTTGTTGCAAAGGATCTCGCTAACTGCTGAACCGATATAGTTCTCCTTTACAGTGAAGATTCTTATAGGTCCTGAGATGGTTTTAGGCTATTTTATTTTGATAAATAAGTCCAGGTATAGTTTTAGGCTATTTTTCTGCCCTTCCATTTATCCCTATGAATATAGAGTCTCTAGATGCTAGGGGCGTATCCGCTTGTTTCCTAAATTGCAGTAAAAAAGCCTCATGATTCTACGTGAAGGAAATATTAAACTTTACAATTCTTGGATTAAAACCAGGGCTTGGCAGCCGCCACTAAGCCTCAAATTTAAATCCGTTTGGATGCTATGATTTTTAAAACAGGGATTTAGACTCCTGGCTGATTTTTAAAATTGTAAAAAGTCGATTTTCTGAGGCTTAGACGGCTGCTAAGCCCTGATAAAATAGATTTCTAATTACATAGCTACTCTATGATCCAAATAGTCTTCATATTATTTTTTAAAGAGAAGCTTTTATATAATAAGGATCGGTTCATCTGTCTGTAACAAAAACAGTAAGCTGTATTTAACAATCATAAACAATTATGTTTAGACTTACAAATTAATAGTCTGCTCATTATTAAATTTTTAAGTGTTAATGTTTGTTTGCTCTACCGTCTGTTTTTAGAGCTTTACTTGTATGTAATAAAAAGTGTCTCGTGTCCTATTTTTAACCCATGCGGGCACTAGCCCTGAGGGACTATCCACTACCAAATATAACTTAACCTAAAGTATACAAGCTAAGGAAAACTTTACCCCTACCCCCTCCCCTATCTTATTTTTTTCATAGGAAGGGTAAAACGGGGTGTTCTCCAATAAAAGATTAAAAAATAATATTATGAAAACATTTATGAGAAAATAACATTTATTTGTTTATATTTAACATACAAATAACATCAAAATCACAATATACTAAATATACATTTTTAAAAAGAAAGTAAATTTTTTATAAAATTATTTACCAAGTTTTATATTGTTGTTTTATTGTTTAAAAAAATGCAAATTAACTAATTTAAAGATAAAAATACTACAAAAATAAAGTATTTTGTGTGCAATGACTGGTTGGGGAAAGATAAGATTTGTACAACCGACAGACGTACGGTAATATGCTTGTAGAATAGTTTCGTTGCCAAAATACTAAATTATCCTACAAATTATATTTTAGAGTTCAAATTTAAATTGGAGGGCGTAAATCCCTCAAATGCCTCTTGAGTCCTCTGGGGGTGTTGCCACTAGTTTTTATTTAAGTAAAAAGTTACAAAAGCTTAAAAATATGAAAATCTGGGAATAGTCCCTTTCGTGGCAACGACCCTTAATGGGCGATTCGTCGAATTTTAAAAATGGCTTTTGATAGGTTATAAAGGTTAGGTTAGGTTATATCGGGTTAGGTGATTGCCCCACAGGGTAAGGCAATTAGCCCCGCAGGGGCTAGAAATATTAGAAAAGCTACTGTAAAAAAACCCGAAGAATCGCCCCTTAAGGTGCGTTGCCACGAAAGGGACTATACCCGAAAATCTTAGTAAGATTTAAAAATGCAAAAAATGATATTATATAAAAATAGAAATCAATTTTATAACCCCAATTTTTTTTCTCACGAACTATTGACATTTAGGATCCGTTACAGTTGACTGCAAAATAAACCTGGGAACGATTGACTACAAAAACGTGCATGTCATGCTCACAGTTAGCTGTAAGCAGCATAAGAAGGCTTTTGAATAATACCTTATATAAAATAAAGTTAAGGGAAGGTTTTTCTGAGGAAAACACTTTTTTCTACTGTGAATATTGAATAATGGCTTTTCCAGGTTATTTGTAGACCTTCTTTTTTCAATTAATATTTTGCGCGTTTGGCTGGTAGCAGCTTTTTAAAGTTCATACATTTCTGGATATAATAGTAATACAATATAATTTTACCATGAACTGCAACTGATCCGACATTTTACAAAAGAATAAATAAACATAAAAACTACAACACAAAGCTAACACACATTTTGGATCATGGAAAGAAAACGAAGTAGCGGGTTTCATAGTTTTTTTTCACAGTAGCTTTTGATAGGTTATATGTTAGGTAAATGTTAATGATTGCCCCGCAGGGTTAGAGTCCCCGCAGTGACTAGAAATAGGAGAAAAGCTACTGTTAAAATATGACGAAACCCGCTACTTCGTTTTCTTTCAATAATCCGACATTTTATATAGTTTAATATACAACTGAACAAAATTTCAGAAATTATCATTTCTATTAATACTACATAAAAATAAAATATTTCTTTTAATAAATAGTTTAACTTAAATAGTTTCATTTTATAAAAATATTATCATAATATAAATATGATTAGAAAAATGGATTAGCTTGTATATTTTTGGATACATAATATTTTCTAGTTGAGTAGGTGACTCAAAATATTCTCTTTTACAATTATCTAATGATATTTATCCAGGTGCTAGGGGCGCAATCACTAGTAATTATAAAAGAAGAGCTTCATACTGTTTTTGGATACAAATTTCAAGAGATATGATGTTATTTTTTTGGATACTTTACATGTTTAAATAAAAATTAAGCTCTTTAAAGTTTTATAGATGCTATATAGGGTTTTTATTTTATGAATAATTGTAAATTGTTTGAAAAAGATTTAACATTTTATTTTTTTTGGCATTAAAAAGTTCAAGAATATTATTTATAGACAGCTTTCCGCAGATATTAAAATTTAAAATTGTTATATTAAAACGAAACAAAAATGTTATTGATTTCAAGATTTTTATTTTAATATTCGTGGAAAATTGTCTGTAATACAATGCTTTTCATGATCTATCAGTAAAGCTGGGAAGCGGTTCTAATTCAGCGGATATTAATCAGTCATACTGTAATAAATAGTTATCGCATCATATTATAGTTAGCTTTCCATGGATATTGGAAAATGGAAAGTTATTTGATTTATTCCAGTTTTGATGGACCAGAGAGGCCCTAGGCCCGGGCTAACAAAACTGGTATTATAAAAATGTTTTCCAAATCTATACTTTGCCTATCTGTATTTGAACAAGTAGACACGTGATTTTTATGAAAGGAGACATGTGATTGGTTAATTTTAGGAAATAGATAAAAAGAACCAATCGTATGTCTGTATGAAACCACGGAGACATGTGATTGGTTAATATAAGCAAATAAAAAAAGAACCAATTACATGTCTGTATGAAAATTTTGGAGACATGTGATTGGTTAATTTGAAGGAAGGAAAAACGCGATTGGTTGATATTGGCAAATGATAAATTTAGAAATTCCAAGTTGTGTAATTATTTCTGAATGCATAATAATTGTGCATCTATTTACAAATAATATCAATAGGTGGATTCACACTAATGTTAGTCAGCCATCTTATATGAATATCTACCAAAATGATTTAATTAAACTGAAATTTTTAAGCACTCGAAAGAAATAGGAAACCAGGAATATCAAGCCATTAAAATGCGCAAAATGACTGCTTGCCGTGGAAAGTGAAAAATTAAAGGAACAAAACTGGCATTTATTTTATGATTTTTATTTGAGTATTCATGGAAAATTGTCTTTAATGCGTTGCTATACATTATTTTCCAGTATTGCTGAGAATAGGTTCTAATCCAATAGATAAAAATCGGTTTCGAAGCCATTTTGGAATAATAGTTACCAATTTCCTTCGAAGGCTTAAAAGTTTCACTTTATTTAAAATCATTTTGGTATCTACCTATACACATATGTGAAGATCTATGCATACCTGAATTGATCTGTATGTAATTCCAGCTTATATTAACAAATACACAACACAATAATTATAAATATACTTCATTCATAATGGATGTTTTAACTTAAGAAAACCTTTTTCCCTCTAACATTTCCACCTGTCAAAAATGATAATATATTTTATACAAGATATTATTTTCTTGGATCTTAAGAGTTACGCCATAATATAGTGGAAAAGCAGAGGCAATATAGTTTTTTCTTTTTTGATGGTTTATTCTTAGACAGATAATGTAGGATTTTTAACGACATATACAAAATAAATCTTTACAATACAAAAACATAAAAAAATTATGTTGGACTAGAATATTATTTGAAAAAACATTTTTTTTTGTATGTTTTCTCATTGATTCATTTCTCTTTAACTTTTTTAGTATTTAATTGAAAATATCTAAAATTAAATCAGAAAACGTTATCACTTTTCAATTTGTGCCATCTTATACATGAACTTTTTATCACTTGTTAAAGTTTTTGATTGTTTTTTGACAGTATGAAATAGGTTGCCGATTCCAACATGATCAGCTGATAAAATAGACCAAAAAATATGCTTTAAAAGACATATTTTATAGTGCTATATTGCAAGTAAAGAGGTAAAGCTTCTCTATAATCATTGTACATGTTTACCACACAGTACAAACTGCATTTTCCCCTGGATTCATTTTGGAGCCCTGAAATAAAACAAATATATCATATAACAGACAGCTTTCCGCGGGTAGTAATATGAAAAATATTAAGATTAATTCCAGTTGTGTTAGCCAAGAGGAACCGAAGGACCAGGCTAACAAAACCGGCATTAATATTCTGATTTTTATTTATTATATGTAGAAAATTGTCTATATAACAATACGATTCATGTTTTTTTTCAGTATTGCTCAGAACTGGTTCTAATCCAGCGGATATTATTCGGTTTTGAAGTCATACTAAATTTTACAACTTTCTTAAAGCAGCATTATTTTCAATGTAGAAAGGGGGGGAAGACAATTTCGGGTAATAATCTTTCTTCATCATAACTGAAGTTATAAACTTAAAAACACTTTGGGCTTCTTATCCAGATTAGGAATATAACTTTTGGGGGGGGAGGGCACCTACAAACCCTCCCAAACAGCCACTAGAAGCAGATCAAACATAAAATGTTTACCGTAGGACAGTTGTAGGCCTTAGCAAAGTATCTTGAATTAGCCAGTGTTCCCTGCACTCTCAGTCTGAAATATATTTCATTAATGGATATATCATTTCTTGGATGTTACACCAGATTTTCATGTTCTCTAATAAAGTGAAACTCGCAGTGGGCTAAACTAACGATACCCCTAATCCACCCCATTAATTCCATCCCCTTCCCTTCTAGTGGATGAATGAACTGACCTAAAATGAGTTTAATGTTAGAAGTCTGAATTAACCACAATTTTTCCCCTGTCATAATATCCATGTATATTATATATCCAAATAAGCAAATATTTAGTAATTTTACTATAAAAATAGTAAGAAATAGGTTGAAAAATGGATATTCATTACGTTGATATTGTGAGAGGTTCTCGCATACCCTGATAAAATGTTTCTCTCAGCTGGTTAATATTACGATAACCCTACCTTCCTTGTGACTTTACCCCTGACCATGAATGAACGTATTGACCAATATCTGAGAACTATATTAGCAACCTCAATTGACGACACAAATTTCCTTGATACAGTATCCACGCATTCATTATCCATTGTCATATAACATTAAGGCGATTAAGCCCTCAGAAATAACGATAGAGATGTCAAGAGTGGAATGCTGATTTAATAAGCATTAATGAGTTAAATTGATATATTTTAAATTAAAAACTATAGAAAATTTTGATAGCTTCTACCAATTTATATTTGAAACTATAACAATTCTGTAGAGTACTTAAAATCTAAGATTAATTTTGTGAATTAAGAATTCTTTATTTGTCTACTAATTTGCATGAGATAAGTTTTAAAAGTTCATATCTAAAAATTAAATAGAGACTCCTATCGGCAAAATAATAAACTATATATTATAAATATTTTTTATGAGTGCAGTATCAAAGCTTGATTATCTGTATTAAACAAAGTCATTGTAAGTTAACATCCATTAAAACGAAGCTCGGCAATTTAAGATGGTCAGACAAAAAAAAACATAGACAAATGTAGAGTAACAACGCATCTAATATTCAACATAATTTAGATTTCTCCGTTTATATATATCATAGAAAATATTAAAATGCATGATGCTTAACTTGCAAGAATAAATCTAGAATTTAGATTTTTTTTGGAGGGGTGGGGGCGGAAGATTAAAAGGTCATCAACAACAGCTGAAAATCACGTATAGGTTTAGTGATTTTTTTCTCGAATTTACTTCGTTGTTGGCATAAGCTGCTTAACATGGACATAGTTAAATTCAAGGACTTAATTGTAGAGATGCTTTTCTTTTACTGCTATACCTTATTAACCTAGAAATCAATTCAAGGAATCCAAAAATCACGTGGTTAAAAATCATTTACAAAATGTCATGAAGTAGCTAAATAATCAACATGTGAATAACTTTCTGATAATGATACAATAGCCACAATTTTCAAATTAAACTGCAAAGTTTTAAATCGTTAGGACAATTCCTGTAACAGTTAGGGACAATTTTAAGATGTAAAAACAATAAAGATCGTATTACAACATGATGATTTTAGTTATTTTTTGATTAAAGATTTCTATGATTATTAGGTATATTGTTATAAGCGAAGCATATTTATCATCAAGCTTTAAAATGTAAGTATGTCCAAATTGAGCACCATTATTTAAGTAATTTTACTCTATCACCTACAATTGAATGTTAGGTTAAGTAACATAGACAATATATAACCAATCCTTTGATTGCACGACCTTTGTCTGAGAAGTTCTAACTGAATGGTAATGTGTTGCGACTGTTTATGTTGCCCACCTGACATAGCAGCAGTAGGAATTATTTTTAACGTATTTAATTATGACGCGGTATCGGGCCAAGATTCGGACCTACCACCTCCCCGACGACGAGCGGATGCGCTAAGGTCGCAGGTTTAGATATCCTACCTAGGGGGACTATGAGCATCTTCTAATAGGTTGTAATGTTCTGTTTGTGGCGTAGCATGAGAACACCAAACCTAAAAAAAAAATTATTTGGTACAAAATAGCAAAGCTTCCATTAAACACACACTTTTGAGGAAGCTTTTTATGACATCATACTGGCCTACTATTGGTTAATTAAAATGTAAACTGGCCTGCCATTGGTTATATAGTCTTGAGTTGGCGTATCGTTGGTCATTTGTATTGTATAGCGACATTTTTTATAGACACTATAAAGAGCTTCCCTCTTGAGCACTGGTAACTTCCTCACCCCTTATTTTTCATTAAATTGAAAAGAAGGGGGAGAGGATAGGTTTTCGTTTTTTTATTAAACTAGGTAAGGTTAGGTTAGGTTACTGGGTATCCCCACAGGGTTAAAGCACCACAAATATAGGCTGTACCGATCACGTGTACATAGAAATAGAAAAATAATCTACCCTTGCTATTTTGCTTCTGTGAAAAGACAATAAACATTAATAAAATCATGGACGTCCAAGAGTTTGGGTAAAGGGGGTTTAAAGCATTAAACCTCTCACCCCCCCCCCTTTCCCCCAAAAATAAAAGCTAGGACGTTCATGAACAAAATAATACCGCCTTGGTCAATATGATATTTTGTAGTACACAAAAACGGTTTCTGAAGAAAACTGCTATGACATGCCACATTTTTTTAAAAGGACGGACAGACTAAACACAAAAAAACAAACTTTTTAGAAGAACCATTTTAGAGGTCTTTAATGCCATATATACAAATGGTATTGACCATTTGATAAACCTGTTATACCTGACCAAATGATAGGAAGAACAGCTGTTTATGGTCCAATTCAACTCCAGGTAAAGTTCCAAATTCCATGCTAGGATTCTCTCCAATCCAAGACATATAGGCTTCATAAGCAGCCTTAATTAGATGGAATGATAGCAAAAATGATGGATAGAAAGAAACATAGTTAGAAAGATTCATAGATATACTTATAAATATCAAGGAATATAAAAATCCAGGTTCCTTGGAAACAAATAAAAATACAGGTAATTTCTAGGCCTGGATAATTTCAAATCCAGGACATCTTGGCTTTATAAGCAGCCTGGATATAAAGGATGTAGAATACGTGGATATTGTTAGAGATTCTGGCATACCCTGATAAAATGTTACTCCCATCTGGCTTATAAGCGACTGCGCCTTTGGCTTATAGAAACTCTGCATCATTAGAATACATCTAATCAACCAACAGGCAAAAAAAACTTTTAGTGATGCTTTGATAGCTAAATTATACTTTGTTTACCTTCAGTCCTCCATTATCGGCGATATTCTCGCCAACCGTTTGTTTACCGTTAACGTTTTCTCCGTTAACGGTAAAATTTCCATATTGATCTTCCATACAGCCAACCCGCATCTTGTACTCGAGCAGGGTCTGAAAAAGACGACATGTAAAAAGTTGAAATTAGTAATCTTGTACTATCAAGCATTAAGGTTTTCTTTAATGACATTAATGTCTAAAGATCTCAGAAATCGCTAGACTTAATTGGGTGTACTTTTCAGGTAAATTTAAGAAATATCTTAATAGGGGCTATGGGCAAAGGTACTAGTATATAATTATAGAGGATATATTATGTCTATTTTATAGAGAAACACTGTTATCCAAAGGTTCTATTTAAGAAATTTAATTGTTGGTTTGAAACTTTTCCAAACTTCTCAACCAATAATTTAATCTACAATAGGTTAATATTGTTTATCATCATTAGGGATGTATATAAATTTATCGTCCATTGTCTTATCCCAAGATCCCTAATAGAATTATATTTATGCTAAAATGCTTTAAAATATTTCTACCTTATTTTGCCACCAACTTCGTATATTTCCATCTGCATCGTATTCTCGACCCTAAACATTAAAATGTAAAAAATTGCTGGTGACGATTGCTTCCTGGGATTATAACAAGGTTCCTGGTTCCAGAAGTACAAGAATAAATTGACCCGATACATTAAATGGGTCAAGTGCATTTCATGGAGAAATGTAACTGGTGAATATTCATTCCCAGTTCTTGGGATTATCAAAAGGTTCCTGGTTCCAGAATAATCCTGAATTCCGATAACTTGTAAACAAGCATGGTCAGCCATTGCAAGCCTTAAAATGACCCTGATAACAAGAAATATTTCCCTTTTACTAGATCTTTTCGATTAGTTTGTACAAACTACCATAAAATATACTTTTTACCTATAACTTTAATCTTAAAAAGGGATAATTTTCTTAGTTCTTAGATTCCTGATATTTGTATAAGCTGACCTGATCATCAAAAGCATGTGACAACTCATGACCCATGACAACACCCATAGCACCATAGTTGAGGCTCCTGGGGCTCTCCAGGTTGAAGAATGGCCGCTGCAGGATTCCAGCTGGGAACACAATCTGAAAACAAAACAAGGATGACAACATCCTTAAGAAATGAAGCACAAAAAATCATGGATTGGACAAACGGACAAAGGTTTTCAGTTCTCATAAGATAGAAAAAATAGAGAAAATATGAATAATAATATAAGTAATTCACGAAACCTTTAAGTTTTTTGTAGCATCCCCAACAGACATACGGACAAATCAATGTTCATACATCTTAAGAATCTTCACTAGAAATTTCAGTTAAATATCTTCAAAAGAAGTAGAAAAAATCACATTTCCCCCATAGCTTTACGGACTAAATAACTGACGGACTGATAGACGAACAGACAAATTGAATTAGAGAGTGCCGCCTTACATAGATATAGAGAAGTTGCGCAAATAAACAGTTATATGACATTTAATATTAAAAATTGTTGCATTTGAAATATTTGCAAAAAATATTAACCTGATTTTTGGTGGGCGTGTAGTATGCATTAATAGTGGGCGGTGTCATCCCCCACTTGTTGCGGTCAACCTTCTTGGTCAACTGAAAAAGTAATGTTATGTTAAATTTGGTGTTTAAGCAGGGATCTATAATGGGCGACAAATTGATGTACATCCCCAATAATGTTACACAAAATTACCCCGACTGTAGATTACAATTATGGGTTGAAACGTTTGGACACTCAATTTAATGAAACAATCCATCAAAATTCAATAGCAGGTTTAAAATTAGTAGTGTCCAAACGTTTTCTATCAATAATCTTAACAAACATAAGGGGTAATTTTGTTCATCATCATCAGGTTGTACAATAACACATTGCTTGGAATGTGGAGGTGTTGTTGCCTCCTATTTTTACGATCTACCTTTTTTGTCAAGATATTGAATTACATTTTTCAATAATTTTAGTTTAACTTTAAATTGCAAAAGAATTCCTATGTTTTGCTTTTTCCAGCAAAATTATAGTTTACTCAATTTATTGTTAATCCTAGGGAACTTTAAGAGATAAGACTATGAAAGATAAATTTATGTACATCCCCAATGATGAAAAACTATATTGCCCACTCTGAAGATTAAAATTACTGGTTGAAAAGTTTTTAAAAAAATTTCTTTGGGAACCTCTCAATAAAAATTTAATGAATTTTAAAAAGTTTTGATCCAACAAATAAGATAATGTGGTCATAAAACTTTGGGTACCAGTGAAAGTTACAGTCCAATTTCCCTCCTTCCTGGTTAATCCCACGCTTAGTAAACACATTCTCATGTAAACAAGGATGAAGACATCCAAACAGTCAAGGCATTATTTTTCTAAATAGTCGTCTTTCCCTCGTAAGCACTGATAACCCCTCCCCCCACCCTCTTATTTTGTTTTGAAAAAATTGAAAATAAGGGAGATGGGGGTAATTTCAAATATTTTTGTTTATCACTTTAGGTCAAGTCAGGTTAGGTCATATTGGATTCTGTGTTAGAGTTAGAGCACAGCAAGTACAGTCCCCGCAGGGTTACTTAGTGCCTCTGCAGTGATTTTCAATAATTGTTTTTAAAAAAAATAATAGCAATAGGCCTTCTCACGTTCCTTAAAAAGCTACAATGTAAAGGAGAACAGTATCAGTTTAGTAGTGTGCGAGATCCTTCGGTGCACACACATAGAGAGACACAGATCCTGTTACTTTTTATAAGGAAAGACAAACTGACAGACAATTGAATTACTTATTTTCTGTGATTCCAGAAAAATAAAAATATAGAAAAGAATGGTCCAA
>LS056516.1:0-12173 GCA_900241095.1 Acartia tonsa
TAGGTTCAGGGACAGGGAACAATATCCTGAGCTCTATATAGAATAGGTTCAGGGACAGGGAACAATATCCTGAGCTCTATATAGAATAGGTTCAGGGACAGGGAACAATATCCTGAGCTCAATATAGAACAGGTTCAGGGACAGGGAACAATATCCTGAGCTCAATTTAGAACATGACATTAAAAAAAAGGGGAGTCAAGAAAACGACTATTTGGTTATTCTTAATGGCGAATAAGTCAAGAAGTGGTTATCATAATATAAAAAGTGGTAGGATTTGTGTCTGTCTTTTAAAAGATATTTTTAACCGTTACTAGGCTGATAGGGTTCTCTTTTGCAGGGAAGCTTAATACAGGTTAGTATCTAATTAACTAAATTCGCCCCCCCCCCATTTTTATTCTCGTTTTAAAAAGAATAAATAAATAACTACATAAAAAGACCTTCCTAGTACGTATGACAAGCTGCACTGTAAAGGAGAACTGTAGCGGTTCTGTGGTTAGCGAGATCCTTCGCTACAAACAACGCTATTACGTTTTATAATAGGATAGGATAACTATTGATTGTATGTATCATTACAAACAAACTGTTGAACGAACAATTATAGCTATAGAGTAGCCGCGAAATTAGAAATAAAAATCAAGCTTTATATCTACCTGTCCACCTGTCCTTTATCTTGATAAAAAGCACTTGAATTAACAGGAAGGAAAATAGATTATTATCTTGTAAGATTACTGCTATGATATAAATAAATAGGATGAAATATAATAAACTTGAAAAACAATCAATAACAATAAATGCTCAGTAAGCAATCTATTACAATTCCATTACACTTTTTTTGCTAATGAGCTTTTCTTAAACTTGATTAACCACAAGATATAAATTAAACATAGACTCATCTCTGTATATAATCACATCGCCCTTTTGTTTTATACACAGAATAGGAAATAAGTAATTCCGCGCATTTATTTATTTTATAAAGTTATACATATACGGAGGTGAAAGCACGCCTGTATAAGGATGACTTTATCAGATTATCAATCTTACAACTTCCCAATTTTATCAAATGTTTCGATATGCCCTTTCCTTTTAAATAGCAAAGCCACTATTAACGTCTTTATTTGTCGGTAGGTCGACAATGTAAAGCATTTTTTTATTGGCAAAAACTGGGAAAATTATTATGATAATATAACGACAGCGTATGTGCGTTTTCTGGTTTTTCTAATTGTGGTTTTGCGCAAAGCTGCATAAATTAAAAACCTTAAAAAATTATTTAATGGGTTTAAATCATTTAAATCAAATTCTCATTCACAAACAAAGTTTCTTGCATTTGTAGGATTATAGATAATGGATGTGCTTAGGGACATTAATTATACAGTAGCTGCATTACACAAAAACAAGGATGTAAATAGGCGTGTGTGCGTGTTCAATGATGTTGAAACGATTTTTCAAAGATTATTTCTAATTGAAATATGACAGGTATTTAGGAATAGGGAAAGGAAAACTTGAAAAATTTTGCTTCAACAATTCCGTCAATTGTTTTTTACATTTTTTAAGAATGATAAATTTAGGAAAATATAGTTCAATAAGTTAAAAATAACCTATATTTGACTTGTTAAAACAACCCACAACCTTAGCCGCGGATTTGCTAATCAGCAGCCACCGGAAGATATGTCTTTTTGAATGCCTATTGCTGATATATAAATGTATTAAAGGATGTAAATTAGATAGCTAAATAAATAAGTATAGATATCTTTTAATTAATACATGAAAGGTGTTAAAAGGTAATTAAAAATATGATATATTTAGATATTTATGTCAAAATAAGATATAACTGATTGATAAAAGATCATGATTTAAGCAGCGTAGATACTCCATAAATAGGATCTGATGTCCGTCCGTCTGAATGTTAGTTTTTTCTGAGAAAAAAAACACTAAACTTTTAAGAAAGATTCTAAATACATAACATTAGCGGATGTACATGGAGGTTGTGGGTGAAGCTTCTATTTTCAATTCAATTTTATATCATACGATAGAAAATTAATTGCAGTAATTAACTTTTTTTAAACAAGGATTACAAAATCCAATCCTATGGCAAAATAAATCTTGAAAGGGTTGATAGATATTTGATAATTGTTCTATAAAAAGTAAAAACCTTCAGTATGAATTAAACTGTCCAAAATACAAAAAAAGTTGTAACTTTACAAAGTGTCTCGAAAATCAGCCATGTGACGTCATAAAAATTTTGGAGATGAAAGGAGAAGTGGGAAAGAAAACCGCTAAAAAAGAGATGGATAATCCCTCAATTTTATGACGTAACATGGCTGATTTTTGAGACACTTTGTAAAGTCAAAAAAAAGTTTATATAAAGAGCTCATATAAAATGCTAATTTTAATTAATTGTCATATTTTAGACATAAGACATTAAAGTGTATGTAACAAATTATTTTTAAATTCATCAGATAAAAATTACATTGAAGAGAGACTAATATAATTTAAGTCGCACTTCTACAAAAAGACTTGCTATAAAAAGAGTTCCGCCTTAAAAAATGCAATATATTTTTCATAATAACATAATGTTGCAAATTTGCAGAAAAAAATTAAATGAAACAAGGATAATAAACTGCATTGTATATACTTTTTATTATTCAATTGTTAATCAGACATAAAAATTATGTTTTTTATGCGCAGCTTCTTTCCAATTATAATTTGCCTGTCTTGCTATGTATACTACTAGCGGCTTCGTCCCGAGACTCGCCGTATGAGGTAATGGAAAACCCCCTCCTATATAGAATTTTTGTCAAAGCTGAAAAGATATTTTCAAAAAAAATATTTAGTGAAAATCTTTACTTCGTCCATACTTTTTGCTCTTGCAACCGCAAATACATAATTCTCATCATTTTATTATGTAGAAAGGTTAGATTTTAGAAGATAAAAGATGACAGAAATAGAAAGACTTATTTTTTACAATAGAAATTAAAAAGTAGAGAACTTCCTTGGTATTTATTTAATGGCCCTTTTTCAAGCCATTAGCAACTAGTAGTTTTAAATCAAACGCTAGGACTTTGTCTAATCTATTTTTGTACCTAATTTAGCAGCTTACTAATTAATAAAAAAAATTGCAAGGGGCTGTAAATTATTTTAAAAAAAAGATAATTTTGGGACATTATAATTGCTACTTTCATGTTACTTTGATTATTCAACTATACTAAATCTTATTTTTTCCAAAGAAACAATAAATTATTTTAAAATGAATAAATTATAACTGTAGTAGGTAATTATAAAGACAACAGTATTTTTAGAATAAAGAGTTCTTTGTTTTAACTAGTGCAGGGAAACTACTCTACAATTTCTTCTAATAAAATAATATGTTTATTTGTTTTTCCTGTTCTAAACACTAATAAGTTGCTTGTTTGTTTAAAGGATCTTGTAAATGACTGAAACGAGTGATATATAGGGAAGTTTTAAGTAATGTTCCAAGAAAGGTTTTAGGCTATTAGAAGGAGGGATAAGTAACACGAAGAAATATACCCACTACCCTGCCCCCAAACTAATAAAATAATAAAAAAATTTTGGAAAGTTTTAGTAATTATCCAAGGAAGGTTTTAGGCTATTGGAAGGATGGTTGAGTAAAAATATAACCCCCCCCCCTTAATGAAAATAATATTTTTTTTCAAAACAAAAATAAATGCAGATGATCTCCCATTACGTTCATAATTATGTTTGCACAATATTAATTAATTGCGTATGTTTTTCTTTTTAGGAACGATTCCTTACAAATAAAGCGTTTTTCAGTATGATTATTCCCGTCCATCCGTGAGTTTATCTTTGGCTACCATCACCTTTTTGGCCCAGAAAATATGCATATGAATCAAAACATGTTTATTCGATGCTACAGTTTTTAACCTAATAATGGTAAGCAATGTATTAAACATAATTAAAACATGCTGAAGTTACATGAAATTATTATCTTTCATAATTAACATTAGAACAAAAATGTACTTAATTATGATTACACTTTTAATTTATTTGAAGTTTTGAAAGAATTCCTAAAAACAAGAGAATATTAACTAATACGGAAGACCAAAATATATCAATAGACTGTATAAATAACAGTAAATTAGAATATGTAATATGTTTTAGAAGCGAAGACACTCTATAGTTTGAAATATCTGTTCGTCCTTTTATTTATTTAGACTGAATAGGTTTTGGGAAAACGTGATTTTCTTAGCTCCGAATCATTATAGACTGCTAAAATCTCTTATCAAGATAACTGTCATTATGGAGCATATTTAAGTTTAAAGGACCCATGGCGGCCATACTGCTTTTAACAGCTTTTTAGCTGCTTTTTCATCTAACAACTTATTCCACATATCTTTATTTACAACATTATTCATCAATCGGGTTTTTAAATTTATTTAATGTATCACAAGAGTACGTTAACATTTTAACATAATATTTTACCATTCTATGTAACTCTACAATTCATGGTATTTCTAAAAATAATCTCATGAATGATTCCTATCTTATTTCCAAGAATAATATAAACAATATTATTAACTATTTTTGTAGAAAGGCCTCCTTATATGTTTAGTTCGATAGTACTTTATTTTTCGCTAAAAACACTAACTCCATTTGTTTATAATTTATTATGTTGCAATATCTTATTAATTTGTTTCCTTGAAATAAATTATGGAGAAATAAAACCTTTGTTTGACAAAAAATCTGCGATAAATAGACAACGATCCTATTCGTTTTTCTAAACTTGAAATAGAAACTCAGCATAATTTCACATAAAAATAAAAAACTTCCCAAGAAAAAAATATAACCTCAAATTAAAGGAATAGGTACAAGTTTTCTAGAAAAATATTTTTTTAATGACCCTTTAAGCAGATTTCTTAGTTCTTTAATATGTCAGGTATAACCTTTCTTTTTTATATAGTTGTTTTAAATTAATAAATTTGTATGTCATCTTAATCTTCAAGGTTTCATTTAAACTTTAATCTAATTGATTGGCAGATTTTATTTTAAATAGCATCTAGGGGATTGTATATGCAGATAAATAACCTAAAACCATAGCCAGACTTATTTACAAAAATAAAATTGCACTATAGACCTATAAGAAGCTTCACTATAAAAGAGAACCATATCGGTTTATAGGGTACCGATTTCCTTAGTTACAGACAAATAGGATAAGATATTTGTTGATTCCTTATTCCTGCATGATAGTAGAAAACCCCAAAGTAATGACGGAAATACTAATGTGCTCGTTAAACCTGATATAATTGGCTAAATTTCTAGCTCGTGCCTTATTTCGTGTATCAGGGATATAGGGAATGGAATACGACAATTGGGACGAAGCCCAATCTGTATGACTTCTGAGTCATTTTTGTTTCTGTGACGTCATATATATATATCGGGAAATAAAACGGGAAGAGGGGAAGAAAATCTCTTAAAAGGACGTGGGTGAAATAGGGATTTAATTTTTTAGTATCTTTTTGCCTTTCTTCAATCCAAAAGGTAAAAGTCTTTTCTTTATTTTTACTTATTTCTTACTCCTTTAAATAATGCATAAGGTTAGGTCACATTAGGATCTATAACTAAAAGTAATTTTCAGTTTTTTCTCATGACGTTAGTTTCTATCTTTTGAATTTGGAAAAACAATGAATTGGTTATATTAAAACGATTCTACCTTTTTTTTAAAGCAAACTTTATAATATACAATGAAATTAACATTTTTGCATAGATACATATTTCCTTCACAAAGAAAAAATTGTATGCCTTTTCCAATTTTAGCACTTTTTGACCATATAATTTTAAAAGAAAGTTGTAAAAATATATAGAATTAAGTTGCACTTAAAAAGCTTGTAATATTTTAATTGCTAAAAATGCAGTCACTTTGTTTAAGAAACTTTTGGGTAAGAAATTCTTAAGCAACATATGGGAATAGTCCCTTTCGTAACATCGCCCCATAAGGGGCGATTCGTCGTATTTTTAAAATGGCTTTGTATAGGTTATTTTAGGTTAGGTTAGGTTATATTGGGTTAATTGATTGCCCCACGGGGTTAGGTAATTGGCCCCGCAGGGCTAGAGCCCCCCGCAAGGGCTAATAGGAGAAAAGCTACTGTGAAAAATACCAGGAATCGCTCCATAAGGTGCGATGTTACGAAAGGGACTATACCCAAACATTTCTATTTAGTGAATAGCTAGATCATTGACTTTACACACACGGATAGATAGACATCCTGTTATTATTTATACAATTATTATTATACGTTCCGAAATTATTATCAAAGCAAAAACTGCAGCCCTTTAATACTTTGTATATTAATTCTTTTATTTTATGCTCATTAGATTTGTATTGATACAGTTTTTTTGGGTTATAATATATTTAAGAATTGCAATTACGATACACCATGGATGATACTTTTGCACACCATGGAGGAAACTATAGCACACCATGGAGGAAACTATAGCACACCATGGAGAAAACTATACACCATGGAGGAAACTATACACCATGGAGGAAACTATACACCATGGAGGAAACTATACACCATGGAGGAAACTATACACCATAGGAGGAAACTATACACCATGGAGGAAACTATACACCATGGAGGAAACTATAGCACACCAGCTAAAGTTCATTCATCTGTAAATCACCACTTTTTTATGGGGTTAGCATAGATAAAGGGATAGAACAATGGACTATAAATTATTTTGAACATTGTTATGACAAAATTATCCATTCAAATAGAGTGCAATTTTGACACTGCTGCTTTGAACAAAAAAATCATGATTCAAAATTATCTACAAAAGTGTAGTGAATAATATCAAATGTTAGAGGAAAAGAGTTAAAGATTAAAATCCTTGGTCTAAGACATTCTTTTCTACACACCAATCATTCACTAAAATTAAAAATCCGTTATAATAGATTTATACATCACTTTACATATCCATTTGTCTTTAAAATTTAGACAACATAGCTTCACTTAAATTGGGTTGGGCCCCATCATATTCATAAGGCAATGCAAATTTTTATAGCTATTGCTAGCTCCATCCCCCTTCCCCCCTTTAGAAAAGATGTCATGTTTACAAAGCGAAGCTTTTCAATCTTTGGGGTGATCCGTCAATCTGTAATGGATAGATAGTTCATATCCTTCTATTAGGTAAGCTAGAACCGTCAAAGCGATTTTTAACTTTGTATGGCTTACCCAGTTAAATGAAAATCTTGTCAACCAATTTTCTAATCTACATATTACTGGCTTATATTGGATAAGCCACCGTTCTTTCAACAACAACAAAAATGTTATGTCTGATTGTAAGAAATTTAGATTTGCAACTTAGCAGCAAAAGCAAAATGTGAATAGTAATTTAACAAGGACATGTCGCCTAGCACAGCTGCAAGTGGAAATAATTTAGATAATTGACTGTAAAACAGTCCAAATAAAGATGACATGTTTGAATAACAAATTGTATATGCGAATATATTTCATAGTGTGTTTATATATATTACATGTATCTATTGATATATGTGCAAGTATATCAAGTTTTAAATAAATATATTTCAAAAAACTTTTGTTTGCATGCCACCGGCAACGTGACTCGTTGCCAGACAACAAAGTTTTTTTTTATAAGATAAGGATTATGCAATACAATTTTACTTAAGAAATCTTATCTTTTAATTAACTTGTGTCTTACCTCAAAGCAGTGGCGTGCGAACCGAAGGGGGCCTTTGGGGCCATCTCTCCCCCCCTAGCCACCGCCCCCCTGCCCCCCCCCTAAATGTTGAAAAATGCCCCGTTTTGCCCCCCCCTTGGTCAACAAAAATGCCCCTTTTTGCCCCCTACTCTACAAAAAGCAAAACTATCCCAGTTTCCAAAAAAAATATCAAGAAATACTCAAAAAAAAATGCCCCTAGGGGGCACTTATATTTAGGGGGGGGGGCAAAATTTTACAAAATCTTCAAAGTGCCCCTCCCCCTAGACAAAGTGCTTCGCACGCAACTGCCTCAAAGTGCCATTCGAGCTCAGACTCTAACCTTCTCTAGCAATGAAAATAAAGGGGGAAGGGGGCTTACCCTGCCAGGATACACTGTACCTAACCTTTCTATTTATGGGGGGGGGTAGTGGTTTTTGATCGACTAGGCTCTTTAAGAAAAACGTTTATTATAATCTTTATTTTATCCTTATTTCTCAGTACATACAAATAAAACGTCAATTTTCCCTTTAAAAAAGCAAACAAGAAATTGACAAGAATAATAACATCCATAATAAGCGTAATAACTAGAATTATAGATGTACAGAGGAGGGATGATTATATTTTTCCAATTATTTTTTGTTAACTGTATTAAGCTTAATGTTTACAGTAATGTTAATTAAATCATAATGGACTAGCAGTTAGCGAGATCCTTTGGCTCACACATACAAACACACATACTCCAATTTTTTGTGTAAGGACATAAGACCACAAAAATATTGACAAATTTTTTGTCTAAATCTTGATTATATAAATCAAAAGAAGGAATAAGCATCCAATAGAAATATAAGAATAGAAGCATATTCTGAACCCTTTTTTCGTCAAATCTAAGAAGGAACATTTCTATTGTTTACTTTCGACTCAAGCTAATGTGGATTCTTAAAAAATAATCGACTCGCTACTCGATAGTGAGGCAAAATTATTTTTGTGAAAAATCATCCAAAAGCACATTAAAAATCTACAAAAATGAAACAAAATCATATGTTAATAACCCTTTTAAGATTTTATTTAATTTTTGTAAATTTTTTTATTCGATTTTGGAGGATTTTTCTCAAAAATAATTTTGCCTCACCAGCGAGTAGCCAGCCTAACTTTTTTTTTTAAAGAATCCAACTCTGTTTGAAGCTTTCAAATTGAAAACGAAATTTTTGTGCAATTAATTCTGATTCTGCAAAGCTTTCTACTAAGAAAATATACTGTTTACAGCTGACTTTTATTTACGTACGAAATGAAGAAAAACATGCATTCGTAACAAATTGTGTACACAATTTCAACCAATGAGATTAAATGTATGTACCGATGCGATTCTCCTATTGGCTCAAATAGACATTACCTCTCTTTCTTAGTACCTTTATTTGCAAAGTATGTAGGACAAGGCTGATTTAACAATTTCTGCCCCAGAATACAATATATATGTAGTTTTACATCATTCATTCGGATTAATATCAGGGATATAAAGGGATAAGACAATGGCAGATAAATGATGATAAAAAAAATTACCCCTTCTGTAGATTACATTCAGTGAACGTTTGGACACTCAACTCAATGAAACAACCAATCAAAAATCAAGTCTCTAAAGTTTTTAAGCCAACAAATAAAAAAACATGTTTATAAAACTTTGGGGACTAGTGTAATAAACATCCTAATGTTCCCTCCCTCCCTGAATTAATGGAATATTTTCCTGTTTCATTTTTCATATTTGTCTGTAAGGGCTTAATCAATAGCGCTGTACGGATCTTAAGAGATAAGAAAATGGATGATATAGTAATGTATACACCAAATATATATTTAGTCGTTTGGTAGATTGGAATTATTGGTAGTCTTTAAAAGTATACAAAACCAAAATCTAAATATTTAAATAGCCTAAAAATATCCCAATAATTTTGTGAACCTATCATATAATGAAAAATTCAATCGGTACAGTATTTATTGAAATTTTAAGCTACAGCGAAAAATCAGCTATTTTTTATAATAGGATGAAATTCGTCTGAATCATTCTTCAGAATAAAAAAGCTTACGATGTGATAAAACAAAGAATAGACTGTTCTATTATTGGTCTGAAGCTTAAGATTTCAATAACTACTGAACCTATTTGGTTGTCTATTTCATAATCCATGTGATGGTATTAGACTATTTCATTCTCAGATTAAAGACTTAAGAAAGGTTTTAAGCTACTTTTATACACCTTTTCTATCAAATTGAATACAGCGTCCCTTGCTGCTAGGGGCATTGTGCTAGGATCTTATTAAAGACCGCGATATTTTCGTAGATGACATGTCGATTTCGACATTAGGTAAGCTACGACTCGACACGTTTTTAGACTCTATTTAGACTGACCAAACCTTCTTATGATAATTTATGTCGTTGAATTTGGATTATGCCATGAACGCAATATTCAAAGTAATTGTAGAGGGAATTCCTCTGACTACAAACAGGTCAAACTATTTATTTCCCAAAGAAAATATCAAAAATATCTGTATAATTATATCCACGAGATTAGTGTCTGAGGTAAAAACTTAAGTTTCACCTTACTATGCAAGGTTTGTAAAAAAAATACATGATATTTCAGTTGATTTAAGAAAAAATATACATGATTTTTTACAAAAAATTTTTTACTTCTAGCTAAACACTAGAGGGAAAAGGGTCAAATAAATGTATCTCCCCATCGCAACCGCCTTGTGCAACCTTTCTATTGGGTCATTGAAAATCAACCAAATGGTGTCGCTTATATTAACACAGCCAAATAGCAAAATAAATTAGAAGCAGACGTAAAAGGTCACTGAAATAGGAAGGGAGGTAGTTGTATGTATATACATCTATACTATAGATCTGTTATGTCAAAGAAGAAGAGTATTGAAAAATAGACTTTTTATTTATGTACTTTGGTATCTAGGTCATCATGAATGAATTTCCAGCCTAGGACAGACCATTCCGGAGGGTTCTACAGACCATTTTATCCAAAGTGTAACACTACGATAAAGAATATCCGCAGTAGATATTCTAGTGTTATATTATGGTATAGGCCTGAGATGGACTAGATATGCCAGAGCATAATGGTTACTACTCAATTTAACCAATTTTTATATTATGAAATAGCTTGATTTATCTTTTCAATAAGATCTCGTAAACGGCTAGTACCATTGGTCAGCACTAATCTCGGGTAGGTTTAAGGCTATTTAGCTCGGATTAATTTATCAACCTATTTAATCATGTATAAAAAATTAGGGGGACAAAGTGACTCAAAATTCAGCCATGTGACGTCATAAAAATGAAGGAGATGAGACGAGAAGTGGGGAAGAAAACTCATTTTTATGACGTCACTTTGTCCAGCTACTTTTTTAAACATTTTTTAGAAAATTCTACCCCATAATATTTCAAGTAAACCCTTAGAGGCAAGAAGTGTATAATATGAAAATAGATTTAAAAGCATTGGTGATTATAAAATGTATTTGGTCATTTAGTATTAACTCTAAAAGCATGAATCATTTCTCTATCTAATTCTCTCTCTTTCATAATAACAACCACACACTTTCGGAGAAAGAGAGAGAGAGGGAGAGAGAGAGAGAGAGAAAGAGAAAGAGAAATAGAATATGTATAGTTTATCTTAACACCCAGGGAATGGGGGATGGAGCAAAGGAAACAAAACTAATCTACCCCTATTTTGTTTGTTCCATATCCTGCCTACAGTAGCTTATAAACATTAAGAGAGCAAGAAAAAAAATTTTTATTGGACTGCAAATGTCCTATAAATCCTAGCCTAACATCAAATATTACATTCTCTTAGTAAAATCTATTTTAGCTAGAGAAATGGAATTTTATTATGTAAAGATTAATAATTCTATTTTAGCGCAGTTACTTCAAGTTTCCAAATTTAGATGATTGAAAAGTAGTAATGATTATAGAGTTGCTACGCTTTCTAAATCGTACCTAACTACCACAGGAATCACCATGCAAAGTTTGAAATTGATAGGACGATTCTAACATGCCTAAACTAATGATAAAAGCTATACGTTCCGGACGTACGGACCGACCCTAATTAAAGAAAATCTTCGCTTTAAAAATATACTTAAAGTTTTCCGCCAGAAACTTCGCAACTTTTCCAATATTTTGTACTTGTTTTGTAATGGTAACCTTGGTCTGAAAGGTTTATGATCCAATATATTACATCTTTTAAAGATAGAGATATAGTTTGGCCTAGTTTTCTGTAATACAAAGTAAAACGATGTCTGTCTGTCTGTTTGTTTGTACCGAGGGATCTCGGTAACCGCTGAACCGATTGAGTTCTCCTTTTCAGGGTAGCTTCTCATAGGTCCCGGGATGGTATTTTATTGGGAGGAAGGACACGCCCCGGGGGGGGGGGGGGGGGGGGGGGGGGGGGGGGGGGGGGGGGGGGGGGGGGGGGGGGGGGGGGGGGGGGG